>JBAFWW010054196.1:12443-32336 GCA_036873685.1 Agapornis canus | reverse complement strand
CAACCTTCCTGGGCAACCTATTCCAGCATCTCACCACCCTAACAGGAAAAAAATTTCTTCCTTATATCCAATCTAAACCTCTCCAGTTTGAGCCCGTTAGCCCTTGTCCTGTCTCTACAGTCCCTAATGAAGGGCCCCTCTTCAACATCCGTATAGGCCCCCTTCAGATACTGGAATCTTACATTCAAACTTGGGATACAGACATTCATCGTGTTAGAAATAAATTTGCAACAAATTCAAAATTAGAGTGCAAAAACTAGAAGCCAGACAACTCCATTGGTGACAGTCATGAACTCCTGAGGATAATTTTTCCAAAAATATTCCTCTATGAGATTAAATGTCAGATCCACAGAAAACCTTACAGTGATTTTAGTTCCCTCACACTAAGAAACAAGTATAAAAAATCTTGCCCAAACTCATGAGTGTCTGATTTTAGGATTCCACAGACAGAGATTTGATTTTAGGATTCCACAGACACCAGATCTGCTCAGGCACGTTATTAGATCTTGTTTTGTTCATGAGTAGACCCCCTGAAATTAGCAAAACAAACTCTTCCCATCAACATCTCCCAAGACAGGAGACATTCTTAAAGCTATCTAAACACGTTTGTGTTAACATAGGTCACAACACATAGTTTTGTCATCATATGAAGTGGCTTCCTCCCTTTCACGCAAAATTTAGCATTAGGACCACCAATCTATAATGTAAATCACAACAATTTTCACTCAGCCACAAGCATTTGAGCCCACTGTTCCCACAAATATCATACCAAGTCACAGACTACAGTAAAATCCTGAGAATAAAAAGTTGAGCTCTTGGCCATCTGAGGTTTTTTTAGCTTTATGCAAAAAGAGTTCAGTTGTCCTGCATCAGAGTAAGTAGGATTACTCTGTACCCTCCCAACACTGATTTCAATGCCAGTCAGTGTAATAAAAAAATTACTCTTGTGACTGAGTTGCACTGAGTTATTTCAGTGATACACAACAGTGTAATAAATCCAGCTTCATTTATTGGTTACATTCACCTTACAGCTAATGCTGTTGCTGACAGAAATTCAATTTGTACTGTAAGTTCTTCTCGTTAGAGACTATCTTTTCCACTACATATTTTAACATGCAGGACAAAAAATCGTGCTTCAGAAAAAGTGACTGCAACAGCAGCAGACAGAGCCCACTTGTGAATCAGCTTGACATTTGTTCTAGACAGCTATTTTGGAGCACAGCTGTTTAACTTTGGACCACATGATTAGACTCATAATAAGTACTTACAGAGAAAACCTCTGGTGGCTTTATGTCAGGTCCACAGCAGAAAAATGACAGGTATTTCTGCATCAAATTTCCCAGTGAAATATTTTTGCAGTCTTTGGAGTGGTGAAGACAAGGGAAAAGAATGAAAATACTGTTTCCTGACCAGTTTCTCCACTCTCACTCTTAGTCATTTTTGAGACTTCAAGATTTCATTATTAAATGTGCCAACTATGATTGCATTAGTCAGCAAAGCCCCAGTCAGAAGAGATAGTCTGGTAATTTTGGCCTTATGGAGAGTTGGATAGTGCTTCATGTTATGGAGATGTAAATATCGAAGTTGTTCTTGCCAGCCTTCTCTAAAGTAAACATGACAGCTTGGATTTTTTTATATAAAGTATAATACAACATCAGGTTGAGCTAAAGTTTTAATTGCTGTTTCTGAAATATTAAATCAGGAATTTATTTACAATATAAGGTATTTTGTTTCCAGTCCATTCAAAAATGCCAAATATTCTATACATCTATTTTTTTTAATAAACACATGCCTGTGCATGTGGGGATTGTGTGTATATGTGTACACACATTGATAACAAATATGGGCATGGTTCTTGCATGTATCCATTTATGAGTTGTGGGGGTACAACCTCTCACGCACACATTAAAATCACTGAATGCAGGTGTTTGGGGTTGGGTTTGGTCTTTTTTAAATGCAGTGAGGATTTGAGATATCTGTCAGATTTTTGACTCAGCACCCTTACTAAACTTTCTGTACATTGCTATCAGATTTTATCCACTCTGAAATCAAACATCTGTTCTGCCATAATGTGCAGTGATGCAAGCCTGGAGGTGGGCAGCATTTTCCTTTCTGGGCAACTGCAAAATAGTACCTGGCACATGCAGAAGAACACATCAGACCTTCTCTCTGCATCCCTTTAGAAGTGGACTGCAGGAAGGGAGGGAGAGAGGGAAGAAGAGTGGAGAGAGGGAGATTAGGAATTAAAACCCTGATGTCATCACCTCCCAGCTGAAGCCAGGTCAGATGAGATGCCTATGGCTGGCTCTGGATAGCTGACAGGAGCCTTCAGGGAAGAGCTGGCAGGCTCCAGATCCCGAACCCCTGTACTCTCCATCAGACACCACCAGGAGAGCCCAGTATACCTGCAGGAGATGATCAGAAAAGCTGAGGAACCCTTCAGGAGTCTTAACCACTGCCGGCCCTAGCACCCTTCTTGAACCCACGACCCTAGGACAGAGACTGACAGGACCCACAGCACAACCAAGCTGGGCAGAGTAGCAGGAGACTTGAAGAGTGCCCAGCCCTCCTTGACCTCTTTGTCCTTTATTAGTGTATCCCAAGGGCTTTTTCCAACCAAAGCCAGCCCTCTGGAAATCTAAGGAGGAGGTTTTCCTGATCTTTTTCCTGACTTCTCCAACAATTGAAAATGCTATCATTTCCTGATCTCTTTGCTCAAGATAGTCTCAAACAAGCATATCACCCACCAGCCCTTCTGTTTTGCAAACAGCAAATCCAGCCAGTTGGCTACCCTAGTTGGCTCACTAACCAGATGGGTTAGGAAGCTGTTTTATTTTAAGGTTCAATGCAAGGTACCCAACAGCCTGGTACCAACTCAGCTCACCAAAGGAAACAAATATATGTCACTTGGACAGCCTACTTTTTAGGAGATTTTGGTTGAGGCTGGAGGAAATTAAGGTAAAGAAGGAGACTGTCTAAAGTTCTAGACAGCTTCCCCTTCTACAAGATGGAGTGGCATGTTTTTATCCCAACACTACATCATGAAGGCCTGTATGTGTCAGAAGAGGCAAGTATTGCATGATACCACCTTCACTAGACATATGAAAGGTGTCTGTAGGGAAATTAAAATCTGCAGTTCTCTAGTTTCCTGAAAAAATTCACTGCTGGTAGAAAATCTTATGTAGAAGTAGAATCTTTTACTGCACATCTGCACCCCCTGCTAAACTTGGCCACATTTACGAAGGATGATCATCATACTTGCCTCATAAATATTTACATGACCTATAAAAACGTTTATAGACTCACAATTCCAGTAGCATCTTAGAACACATCCTGCAAAACATCTTAACCCATGTAGTTCCCTGTGGCTTAATTTCTAGCAGTGCAAATTCTTGCCAAGTATAAAAAGTACAGTTAAAACATAATTGAACAGTATAGCTGTACCTGTCATCACAAGAGCAGAAAGAGTTTTATCCAGATGATTTCTCTGAACACATTTTGACAGTCATGATCCCACTTAAGAAATGGGACTCATAAACCACATTTTAGTTTCATTAGTGGAGAAATTGACCAATTATAACATGGAAATCTTCAGAAAAAAAGAACTGAGTGAAATAATAGTTGTTTAAGTTATGTAAAAATACAGGTAACTGGTGCAATTCATAGTGTGCCAGTGGAAAGCTAACCAACTTTTTTGGATTCAATGCTGCATAGACAGGTTTTTGGCCCTGGTACTGTAACATTGCTTTTTTAGTGCTAAAATATTAGTGAGTGTGAGTCAGCATGGACAGTTTTGTTCTTGTAACTACTGCCAAGAAACAGAAACTTGCCCAGTAAACACCAAGTCCTTTGATGCAAATCCTCTTCATATATGTATTTGAATGTCCATCAGCAAGGTGGGTGAAGAGGAGAGTAGAAACTAAAGATTTCAAAACAGTTTATAACAAATCAATGATATTTGAGAAAATAATTATCTCTGGGTTATTACTTTTAAAGTGAATTTACAAAGCATTATAGCAAAATCTGGTGAGGGAAAGCCTATGGAAGTCAAATTTTAGTCTGTCCTGGTATTTTTAAGAGAGATCAGGAGATTAAATACATGTGTATTAGACAATTTACTTTGCACAGCTGCAGCACTGCTGGACACAGTCTGGCTGTTATTTCATGTATTTTGTTTTAGTAGTTACAGTTCCAGTTAAGCATAGATAAGTTAAAAGCTAAATAGCTCATTCACCTGTTATTTTTGTTATTATTGTTTATTTATTTATTTATAGGCATAGATCACACCAAACAAAAAGCACTGATTTTAATATCCACAGAGTGCCTATTCATGCCTCATCAGTAAGATAGAAAGTTTAAGGGTAGCCAGTACTATAATTAACAAGCACAGCAATTGCCTTACTTTTCACATTTGCTAGAAGGCATATTCCAGATGGGCTTGAAATTAATGAAACAATAGTTAATAAGTGTACATCAACATGCCCTTCTAATCTATTTTTTTTTCTAATACCTCATCTTGTTGCTATGTTCCTGCATCTTTCACTGATCTACTAGGGTACATTTTCACTTCTGTACAACCTGTAAATATAAAGAGTTTTTGCTTTCTGCTGTGAATATCATTCACAGCTTCAGTTTAGTACAATCTGCTATACACCTTAGGAATCCAAAACAAAAGCCATTTACTTCAAACTAGCAATAATTTGGAGGCATAAAATCCCCTACTGTGTTGGTATAATTTGGAAAGAATTACACAATCACAAATTTCATTTAATGTTTCTCCGCTGACTATTTTGCTTACATTTTTTTTTTTATTTTTATTAGCATTTTTAGCCAAAGCATGCTAGATAGAATTGCTCTGTCTTTTCCTGCTGATTTTAGAGTGACAAAATGTGAAGAAGAGATAGAATAAGAAGGGCATGTTAAATTTTCTGTGCTGCTGATACTCTTTTGTTCCGATATTTACAGAGAATGGCCACTCTTCTGGAATCCTTTGTCCTCAGTTCTTCAGTTTTTAAGGACTTCAGTTTTTTAAGGACTTTGGACATCAAGCCTTGTGGAGTCAGTCCCAGAACCCAGAGCCAGTCCCAGAACCTGAGATGTGTGTACTTCAGATAGTAGTACAGGTACATAAATTGTACCAAAACAAGCACCAGAAACACCTAACAGTGACTGGACAGAGCTTCATGTGAAAAGCAAAGTAAACTGGCCTGGTAAGCTGGACTGTGAAAGGACTGATTCCAGAATACAAGGTGGCTCAGCTGGTTCTTGTTTCTTCATACAGTCTGCACTATAATACATCCAACACAAAGTGATGACCTGGGAGCTTTGTTTAGTTTTCATTAGTACCTAAAGAACATCTTAGTATTGTACTTGTGTTCATACAGATTTTTTGCCTGTTCCATAGTCCAGCATCACAAAGGACAAACAATCTCAAGGCTAGACTGCAGTGTTGCTAAATTAGCAATGTTGCCAGCACATGGCACTTCAGTGTGGCCAAATATCCAACACACCCACACAATCTCATTTTCTTTCATTTGCCTATTTACACAGGATGTTACTAAAGGAAAAATTGAACGAAAATTGACTCTAGCTCCGATGAAAGAATGACTGGATTGCTAATTCTTTTGTCAATTCCTGACAGAAAGTACACTGAACTTGTATATTATAAAAAGAGAATAGCATAATATGATTATTAATACATATATTGTTTGAGGAGATATGATTGTCTAAGCTGACCTTGTCTACTTGAAAGTAACCAGAACTGTGGCTGTGGTCCAGCAACCAGACTTCCAAAAAGCCAACAGAAGTGAAGCACATTTGGACACACCATACATAAAATAAGAATACTGTAGTAAACATCAGTTTGGGTTGGTTTTTTTTTTTATTTCTTTGTGGGTTTTATGTAGTGGATACCATGGATGATCACTGAAATGTCAAATAAAATTCCAGGAATCATTGCACAGTAACTGAAACCTGAACATCTGTCACTACGGGGTGATAAATAAAATTATCTTTC
The DNA here is from genome assembly GCA_036873685.1 of Agapornis canus. Taxonomy (NCBI): domain Eukaryota; kingdom Metazoa; phylum Chordata; class Aves; order Psittaciformes; family Psittacidae; genus Agapornis; species Agapornis canus. The sequence continues at coordinate 26,320 of JBAFWW010054196.1, read as the reverse complement.
TTTGAAATAACTGCTCTACCTTTCCCCAGCAATCATGGCCTAGAAATTACAAAGACATTCCTCCTTGGTTTTTTATTCTTTCTTGGTTGATTGGTTGGGTGACTGGTTTGATATTTGGTTGGGGTTTTTGTGTTAGACAACAACCCTGCTACAACATAGAATTCAGAGTTTTTTATCCAGTCCTGATCTGTGGCTCACCACATACAGGTTGGTTAGTGTGAATAAGAATCATGGAATCACAGAATGGTTTGGGTTAGATGGGACCGATACACCTGCCATAGACAGAAACACCTTCCACTAGACAAGGTTGCTCAAAGCCCTGTCCAACTTGGCCTTGAACACTGCCAGGGATGGGGCATCTGCAGCTTCTCAGAGCAACCTCTTCCAGTGTCTCACCACCCTCACAATAAAGAACTTCTTCCTGATATCTTATTTAAATCTACCTCTTTCAGTTTAAATTCATTATGGCTCATGTTATCACAAAGCTCCCTGATAATGAGTCCATTCCCATCTTTCCCGTAGACCCTCTTTAAGTACTGAAAGGCTGCTATGAGGCCTTCCCAGACCTTCTCTTCTAAATGTCATAAATTTAAGTGCAATGTAGAATTTCTCTAAGTTAGACATACACAGAAATACATTATAAAATTAGTTTTAAAAACAAGATGTCATTTTATTTGTAGCTTGGTTTGCAGTAAAATGAAGATCCCTTAAATCAGTTTTAGTTTGTATTAGACAATTTTAAGGCCTATTAAAAGTATTTTTATAATAAATTGAGGAATTTAACCACATAGGCTTCACAGGAAACATGGCAAGAATTTCCTTGTATCCTTTCCAAATGAAGCAGAGGTACAAATAATGTCTTCCTTTCCTCTGCCTCCTTTGTCCCAAAGAGACATCTCAATAGGACATCTCTATTATATTGTCATAAACAAGAAGAGGAAAAATTTCAACTAGGACTGAAACATGTCATCACTGAAACTGCTATAGGAGTCTGAGTTTCTGTAGCTCAGCTTTGTTTCTGTAGCCATGTTCTTAAATTTGGTGTAGGTACATACATTGATGCCACTGGATCTTCCTCTTTTGCTTAAAAGGCTGCTACATGTTAAACTGGTTTCTACAGCTTCCTCATTTTTATCTAACGTTTTAAAACTTTTTTTTTTCTTATTGTATCGATATGTCTTCTAGTTTAATTTTTCCATTAAATGTCTCATTTTCCCTCAGAGCTTTTAGCCTATAAAATAGGAACACTATGAACTACAGACTTGTTCCATTAATAATATTTACAAAGCTCCCTACTTCTGGAAATTGTCTGAGAATATGCTTCACATTTTTTCCAGACTTTCCAGTTGGGAGTGGTTCCTTTTTCTGGCTTGTTTTTTCTCATGAGTTTCTTCAAATCTGTTCTGAAAGAAAATTTTGGACTAATGGCAGGAAAAGGAATAATGCTGAAATTCAGTTCTACTGGGGTCAGAAAGCTTGGGGAATCAGCAATAGGAGATAAAAACATCTAGCCCCTATGCAATTTTTAGCCCACAAAATCCAATCCAGCAGCAAGCCTGAAAAGGCTGCAAGAAAGTAATGCTTACAATAAAATCACATGGGCTGTACAGGTAGTTTCCTGACAATCCTCTCAATGCCCAGTACAGAATATCCTTTTCAAGTACCCTGCCTGAAAAGTGTACCCTTGCTGCAGCTTGACAAAGATTGCTGGCAGCAATAAAGGTGATCACCTCCAGAGCTCTATTCTCTGTGACAGGGTCAAGGTCCTATAGCAGGCTGTGATCTGTACATGAATTTTGGATTAAAAGAGGGAAGTGGGGAAAATAATTATTTCAAATTTCTTGTAGCTTTCAATAGAAGAGGGAAAATCAAACACTGCTACATTTTTAGAATTAATATTTGCTTTTTGAAGTTGATAACTCAGAATTCATGAAAGAAATAGAATTTCCAGAAATATATGTGTATTTCATATTTGACAGAAGTGCTGGTCAACTAAATAAATGTTTTGATATCATGACTTTTCAAAACTTTTCCTTTCCACAGCAAGATTTTTAAAAAGTTTCAGGACTTAACAATTCACTATCTAATTTGAAAACCTTTGAGAAAGCAAGTTGCTCTCTCATGTTCTGGAAATAAGCTATAGTCTTGTGCTCTTGAGCAATTTCAAAGACATCTGCAGCCTTTAACATCACTTGTTCTTTATCTTTCACTTCTTGTCCAGGGCAGTAATATATATCCTGTGTTGATTCAGTAGGTTTTTCTTTTCATGTCATGAGTAAAACTTTTTCTCTGAAAAGAAATACTCCTTGCTTAATCTTTTGATGTTCCTATTAGGTGAAGGCACAGTAGAAAACAGTAGAGAAATGAAACTTCACATTAGAATCAACAAAAAATTCTCTTTGATGACTGCATTTGAAAGCATTCAGAAAAGAAGGGTGGGGACTAAAGAGAAGATGTTTTGGTCTTCTTTATGCAAGGAACAAACCTTTTCAGGTTTCCATGTTACACTATTATCTAACTTGGATTTTCTCATATCCCATTACCTTTTGTCTGATTCAGTGGAATCTTTATAAAAATGCATCTCACTTTCAGACATGGTGCCAGAAAGAAGCAAGCGATGTTTCAGCTTTATGTACAATGTCACATTTAGATGACAAGGCTTTTGGTAGGTATAATACACCCCCTAAGTAGAGCCTAAGCAGGGGCTATACAAAGTATCAGTTTAAAACAATAAATAAAGTTATTACTTATAATTCTTCTCTGGAATATATGAGGTTCTCATACTTAGCATCTGGAATCTCCTGCTTAAAGCAAAGAATATGCTAAATTTAATTTTCATTTATCTGAAATTGAATATCTGTTAATCTTGTGGTCTCTTTATAAATTGAAACACATTTTAGGTCATAATTGATCCTGACCTCAGAAGTAACAAATACACTTGCACGAGTGTAAAACAAGTACACACACAATCCTGTATGCAATAAGGCAAGTCATCATGCTAATAAAGCACCAGTCTCATCATCACATCAATGGAGACCATAGGAGCTGGCTACATGATGGAGAAAAATGCATTAAAGAGTTTGAAGACTATTATGGAAAAAAAAAAAAAAAGGTATCTAAGTTTACCTTTGCATATAAGTAATGCTCTAAAGCATTTCTCTTTTGATTTTACTTTCTACTGAGTTAAAAATATGGAAATCTTTTTAAAAAGAGGGCCACCAACAGGGTAACTAATTCATTTTACTGATGAATTCTGCTAACAAAATAATAATAAAAGTAGGAAACATTTCTTTTGTGTCAGCTTCAGAATAAATGTAAACTGTTCTGTCATGCGTCTTTGATTAATCTGGCTCCTAGAACAAAAACGAGCTTATTGGAAGTGGAATAATGGAGAAAAAGATTCTCTTATTAATTGCAAACAAGCCTCTCTCTCTCTCTGCTCAATTAAAATTTAAACTAGGTGGAATAATTGTACATATGGCATGCATAATAACAACAATGATAACATACTGTTCACTGTAATGGAAATCTACTGTTGTTTCTAATGGTATATAATGGCACCAAATTAAAAAATTGAATGAAATAACAGGTAAAAAATATCGTCCCTCAAGAAATCCCATGCAAGAGGAGAATCAGTACCTGGCAGGACCTCAGAAAACAAGTTTGTGACTGTAAGACAGAAGAAAGTTTAGCAAAGAAAACCTTCATTGCACAAGTCTCAGTTTTCTTGCCTTTGTAATAAATCTCTCCTAACATGTATGGCCCAAGGTCCATTCACAACAGTGCCAGATTTCTAAGTTTCATACACTCATGATTCCAACACAGAAGGAAAGAGCTACAAATTTTGAGTCATGTCAGGTAATGTCAAATACCATGAGTTCTATTATTAAAAGCACTGCTCATGAGAATATGATATCAAAAATTAAGGTGACTCTCGCTGACTGGCTAGCAAAAACAGCTGTAATTCTGCACAGGTAGTATAATGGTTTTGATTACTTAGAACATCAGTACTTATATCAAAAATTTCAGCCAGTTTTGAAAATATACACAGTTCATTTCCCAAAAAAAAAGACCTCAGTTTCTAGTCAATTAGAGCACTCTGAGGTAATACTCACTGCAAATTAATGGACATCATCAATGGACAACTCATTTGTCCCTATCTGGTTAATTGACTAGTGTGATCATGTATCCTGTGTCATTAGGTCCAGGCATCTCAACATTTTCTTCCTTGATGTCGATTTTCTTCAACTTTTTTAACCCTGTTAATGGAGGTGTTAGAAAAAAACAATTACCTTTATCTTTTAAAAAAGTTTTCGACTGATTTAAGACCTTCTTTATTGTATTTTCTTAATAGAAAAAAAATATTCTAAGCTACTATTGTCCCATCCAAAAGACAACTGACAAACATGATCACAAATTATTTTTAATCCATGTTGATTGGGCTATGAAACACTATGCATTTAACCATAATTAGATGAGTTTTGAAGAAGATTAAATTGCTTAAAAAGCATTTTTTATTAGATTTTCCCATCAGCTTTCACAATGTGGTCAAAGCCTTTCTGTCTGTTTAATGATTTCTAATATTCAGACTTCTAATCACATCAAAACTGAAGACTTCAACTTCCATAAGAGGATTTTATTGCAACTCCATATAGCTAACATCCAGCTTGTAATTTGCTGGTTTCACAGAATCCACTTTTTCATATGGATTATTTCATTTTAATTACATATATACGAAAATTATTACTCTAAACTTGGTTTGATAGCAATTTCCTTTTATTCTTATTATCTCTTGTTCTGGAAATGCATTGTTTTGGGGTTTTTTGCTTTGTTCAAGACTTTTAATATACAAAGCCATCGCATTTCTTTGAATGGACAATGTGGTTCTCTAGACTAGAGAGGTTAAAGAAGGGAGAGAGTAAGGCAAGGGAAGAGAGAGAAGGAAGCACAAAGGCAGTCAGTATTAATTGATTCAGCTACTGCCAAGTATTCATTTCTTCTTCCTCTTCTGAGATAGTGATGTCTTTTTGAAGATAAGTTGTATTTGAATTTTTGAGGCAAAGAAAGACATAGTAGGCATGGAAACAAAAAGCTCTGGCATGGCTTCAGGGGAAGTCTGATGGCTGTAGCCAGTTAACTTGGAAATATCTCATAGACCTTTTGCACTTATTTTGTAACAACTATCTAATAATTATGTAAATCAAATCTTCCTCAGTCAGAGTGCAGGGGTTTGCATAACTGAGAAACATACAATTATGGGTCACAAGTGGCAAAGCATCAAGGTACTTAAGAGGAAACATTTCAGTATCTACTGCATTTAAAAAAGTATGTGGAGTAATTGAAAGGAATGGATACAGCATGCTAAGCCTGAATTCATCAGGATAAAGTACTACTCCTCAGCTGCTGAAGGCCTGCACAACTTCACTGATTGAAATGGAGCTACACCAATTTTCTATAGCTAGAAACAGAGCAGTGGTAGAATAAATCAGTGTGCTGTGCAATCAAGAAGATAAGGACCAAAGAAAAAGTATTAGAGAATTCCAGGATTCTTTTTCTTTTACTGTTTCAGGGTTTTTTTTCAGTTTTCCCTGAAACACGAAATGTGGTTTGGAATCATGATTACCTCTGATGCTATGGAGACTAGATCAATTCCCTATCCATATTGAAGCTGCCAGGTGCTTCCACAATCCTGGTCTCCCCAGTTCTCTGTGCTACACACCAGCATTCACATGACTTGTATGGTTTGGGTTTAATGGCACTTCTTGCTTTTCTGTTGCAACTTCTTGAGTTTATTGAGCCAATAAAAAGGTCTGTCTTTTTGTCCCTTTGATTGGTCATTTGCTTGTTTATTGGTTTGACTTGCAAAGCCTAAAGACACCCACGATTATGATTGCTTATGAAGCTGAAATATGTCTAAGGGCAACTGAAATAACATTAACATGTCAATTACCAATGTAGTGTCAGATTAATCTACTTAATGAAGTCTGTTTCTTACCTGTTGGGTTACAAGCTGTCTTTTTGAAAGTCTTGTTCTGTGTAGTTTCTCCACCAGTACTCTCTTATTCCCCTAGCAATTAAAAACACACAACAAAAACCATCACAAAGACTACATTAGTTAAACTCAACTAAAATGTGTGAGTGCTCTCATTTGTCACTATATGAAATATATATCATAATTATAACATATTAGTTATGTTATAAATCCACTATATTAGAATATATCTGTAAGACAGTCTTAGAAAATATATCAAATATAAAACAAAGGAATAGCAGAAAGAGCCACATTAAAATAGAGAATGTGGACCATGTGCTATGCAATTTATACTTTATATTGGCACTGATTTTGAAAGGAAAAGATTTTCTTTTTCAAAATTCAAACTTTTTTTTTTTAATAGAAGGAAGAATTTAAATACAAAAAATTCATTTTGATCTTAGTATTCAGTTTTGTCACAGTATCTTCTTTTCCCACTGGCCCAATATTAGCATTTTCCAACTCTTGTTTTCATTGTACTAATTAACCCAACTAAATGGAAAGTTCCCATAGTAAATTTAGCAGAAGCACTAAAATCTATTTTTACACTTACCTGAAAACTGGTATAAAACACTGTACCTAGTTTTCCTTTAATTCATGTTTGGTTTAAAGATAAAACATCAAGAACTGAACCAAAACAATCACACTTCTTAGACTTGCATGAATTTGCATAGGAACCCTGCAATTCACATATTCACACTAAGAATGGCAACATAACATGAGTTAGCTGCTAAGCTAATTAAAAGCTGTAAACATTCTTCTGCTCTTGTTTTTGATATTGCAGCAGAATTTGCACACCTCCTTAGTTCATACATGCTACCAGAAGTAGCACAAGGCTGCAAGACCAAAGGAAGGACAAAGCCTGCACAGATCCAACATCAATAACAATCCAGACCTTGACGGTAATACATGACAGTGCAAATACTGGGAACTAACCCTACTGAAGTGACTTCAAATCATAGCTTTATGTTTTTTAATGAAAAGGGCAAGCTACCGTTCAGCTTTGCAGTGGCTTCCTGCTAAATTTTTAAAAATAAGCAAGGAGTGTGGGTGATCTGGTTTCACTATGTTTAAACCCACTTCTGTGTTGTTCAAAAACAGGCAGTGTTACAAGCTGAATTAACAACCCACCACATAGCAACAAAAGAATTAAGAATACATTATTAAAAGCACATGAATGTATTAAGACAATCTCTGGAGACAGACTGTCATGGTTTTAACAGACAAGCAGAGGTATCTGGAAGATCAGTGTTTGAAGTCTCACACAGCACCTCTCTGTCTTCCATCTGCAAAAATTCTGCAGTAGTTACTGTTTCTACAAATTCAGAACTGTTTGGACAAGCAGCCAGATTACAAAGGTCTCCATCACTTGGAAACTTTCCAGAAACCATTTTACTGAGGTTGAGCAAGCTGGTCCTAAGTATACTTCTGTAAAGCAGCTGGTTCAAAATGGGCTTGGCTACATGAACAATAAATAGTAAGAAAGTAAAATTTTACCTAGCTAATGTACTCTGAACTACCATTTGGCAACTGCAGTGCATTGCCAGGTAAACATATAAACTTATCTATGAATTTGCAGGCCTTAATTCAGTAATTAGGAGTGTTTCTTAAGGTTTAGAAAACACACTCTAGACCATGTACAAATGAAGGCAAGGCAAACTACAGCAAACATCACAGTGTCATGTGATATAGAAAGCCACAGCCAGTCTTAACAATTGCAGTGTTAGGGATGACATTTGGGTCTCCAGTCTCCAAGATGCATTTCAGAGGTGGCTGAAATAGAAGCTTTCCTTCCATTAAAAGCTTTATTTTTCATCAGAGGAAGAACAAAGCTTAGTTGCAATGTGTTGTAAAGCATTCTCTTTACAGAGAAAGACATTGTAAATGACCAAAAAATGAATGTCCACTGCCAAAAGGGTAGGAAGAAAGGAGCTGAGAAAAGAGGTGTGTTAGAGTATGAAAAGAGACAGAAAGAGGAAAAAAAAAATCAGGTCTTTAGCACAGCATGGTATGACAACAGAGCAAATAAATTCTGTGAACCTGAATAACAAGAAAATTTAAAGGACAGAGGAAAACAAATGAGAGGTTGCCTACATTAACTGAGATATCAATACTACATGACCAAAATATAGATGTTATGTCTTCAGAGAAATATTCCCTTTTCCTTTTTCATAAGAGCTACCAGCAAAATAATGAAACATCTTAAAGAAGCATTTTGTTCTCTTGTTCTAGAATGCATTGCTGTAACAAACTGGTGAATTGCTGAACAAAACATTGGATGTCATTGTTATTTTTTAGTTGGAAAAGAAAAAGAAAATATATTAGACTGACTAACAAAATTCATTCTGAAACGTTGAAAGTCCATAAAATTAGCACTTGTTAAATGGTATTTTAATTTATCATTGCACTGGGTCTGGCCAGGATGAAATTAGCTTTCTACATAGCAGTACTCAGGCTGCTGTTCTCTGCATGATTGCATAGCATTAAGGCTTTCTCCTCTCTTCTTCTCCTGCAAGTAGGCTTTAATTGCAAAAGAGGCTGGGAGGGTACGTAGCTGCGACAGCTGACCCAAACCAACCAAAGTGTTATCTCATACCACATGATGTCTTCCCCAGCAGTAAAAGCTCATGGAGAGGAGGAAGGAAGAATCTTTGTGGTTCTGATATTTTATTACCCAAGCAATCATTGCCCTTGCTAAAGCCCTGCTTCCCAGCAAGTGGAATCTACCAGTGGTGCATTCCTTGCACAGGCAGCTTTTCCTTTTCTTATTAAACTGTCATTGTCTCTATCTGTGAGTCTTCTTACCTTCCTTCTATTTTCTCTCCATCCTGAAAGAGTGAGTAAGAAGCTGGGTGGTTGATTAACTGCTGGCTTTGGTTAACCCACTACATCCATTTTATCATTTAACATGATTTTTTCACTGTTCGTTAACTTTAATATCTCATCTCTATCCTTTACTTTTGCTGACTAAAATACTTTCTGGGAAATCTTGAAAATACTTTTTTCCCCTCCTTCTCTATTTTATTTCCCTGTCTGAAAGTGTGTTTGACAACTTTAAAAATACAGGATAAATCTACAAGACAAATGAAACAACTATACATGTCTTTGACCACACACAAAATAAATAAAGATTCTTAAACAGAATTAAAACAAGTTTGATTTTTACATTTTTCTGTTTTGAGGGTGGGAGAAGACGTATTTTTAGGCTTGACAAACATTTTAAATCGTACATATAGGCTTTGTATAGTATTACAAACAAGTACAAGGACTTACTTTTGACCTTAATACAAAACTTTTGAAAAATTTAATCTGTTCTTAAGGTGGAATATTTCATAAGGAGAACATACTAAACATGAACAGTATTTTAAGAATCATTGCAATAGTACCCATTTTTCTTTTCTTTTTCTTTTTTTTTTTTTTCATAAAACTTTTCCTAAAGCAGAAAGAACTCTTCAAAATGAAGGACATTCACTTTGCTTTATTGCAAATGATTAAGTACTTGAGGAAACCTGAAATCAAGAAGACAGATACTAGAACAAGTTCCATGAGGTAAGGAAGTAGTTAAAATGCGAGTTGTGGCTTCTCTGCTATCACCTCCAAAATGATAAGAATACAGATTTGTCAGTAAGAAACAGCATGATGATAAGTCACCAGTGCAGAACAGACATACAAAACCAGCACGTTTTTCTGTGTACCTGTTAAAATTAATGTTGCTGCACACAGTTGTGTTGAAACACCTATGTAATGTAACGTGCCACTTCAGTCATAAATGAAAAAAAAACAAAAGGTTATTCAAAACAACCATACAGAGTAAAGCCCCTAGGATCAATGCAAATACCATGAAGAGAGAACAGAAAATCTTACCAGGGAAAATGAAAATGCTTTAAGAAGGAACAATGTTGCTGTCAGTATGCATTAAAGAATTACATACACGGACAAGGAAAAAGTCTATGTAAGGCCAACTCTGGTACAAAATCAAAACGATACTGACTAGACAAAAACAAGAAGGGAGAAGTTTCTAATTGCCAGAATGCAAGGTTTGACAACAGCATTTGAGAAAACTGATAACATGTGAACTCAGGAAAAGGGTAAGGGAAAGAGCTCCTGTAATTTTCAGCCAGAACATGCCAGTTTGCAAGAGAGAGTGTTATGAGTGTTAGTCATGAATGAAGTAGGCTTCAGTTTGCCTTCCAGTCCTACACATCAAAATACCATGCTGCCAGTAGCACAAAACCTACACAGGTCTTGCAGAAATAACAAACAAGACAAGATGAAATGTGCTTCACTCAGTTTTTTAAACAGCTTGCTGTTTCTGGTAGAAAAGGATAACAAATATTCTACTTCTGAAATTTTCCTCTGTAATTACAAATGTGTACAAAATTATGGATATTCATCAGAAGCAGGTTATGGTTAAGTTAAATTCTATGTACCTAGTTTTGTACAGCACAGTCTCAGTTATTTTAGAAAGTTAATATGAGCAGTGAAAAAGAAATCTTCTGTACAAAAATACACTACAGTGTGACCAGGAGTTGCTTTTAATCAGATATTGGTTACAGCTGCAAAGAAACACATATAACAGTAAGGACCACAGTAGGTGAAGATTAAAGAATAAATTTAACAAACATGTGCTAAAAACTGCAGAAGAGAGGAAAATATCAAAACCACAGATTTTACTGGATTTTGTCAATGCACCGCTATGTCATGGTACTTTGCATTCTGCTTGGCCAAGGAAAACATGCATGCACCAATTTTGGAAAAAAAAAAAGTTATATCCATCAGAAGACAGGCTGACAAAGCAATTTTTACAATATGACATATCAATCTTCCTACAGCAATAACAGTAAAATGTTATTAAGAAATATGTATACTTGTATGTCAGCATAACAATTATAGAATATAAAGAACTATGAGACTAGACAATTTTATAAGTATTTTGAGTGCAATTTGTGCAATGTCAAAGATGCTGTGAGTGGCAAATCTTTCACAATGCTCAATAAGCAGTCAGTTTTTTCAATACTCGGTTAAGACCAAGAAATCAAGTCTAGAAATACATTTAAGGATGTGGAAAATCATATTGAAACTTCATCAGCACATCCTCTTAATGACTTGTAAGTCTGGGATACATCTCAGAGGACTGGGTTTTGGGGGGGGGTTAGGACAAAAAAAAGATCTTTCAGCATTTGCCATTAACACCTACGTTTGTTTACAAAAACACTGAAAAGAAAAACTTCCAATAGCCAGCCTAAGTAGAAAACAGTGACTGCTGACTTCAAATAATGACAACACCTTTCCTGACACTATCCCCCTATTTACTTCTCTGACTGCTTTCTTTTGAAGGCTGCAGAACTTTTTCCAAAATATATTAATATATTGATTATCTATTAATAATACCAAATTATAATTTATTTCTGTGAGGAAGAACTAAATTTTCAACACCACAAATGTCAACAAAAAGTAATAAATTTCTAAAGCAGCCAAAAATATGCTGAAAACATCTGTAAATTTAGCAAAATTAATATAGATCTGGTCCAAAAGGTATGATTGAAACGAAAACATTCATCTAATTTTTTTTAAAATCATTAATAAAATCTACATGATAACCTTGTGAAATTTATACACTCATAACTTCAGTTAGGATACATCCTGTGTCACATGAACGCTATAGTAATTAGCACAAAAAACTTCCTTGCCTTTTGCTATCATTCTATAACTTCTGCAAAAGATTTCACAAGATGAAGAGGGACTAGAGGATGATCACATTTTCAGAAAAAAGTCTCTGCCTTGAGTTAAACCAGTGACCTTCAAAAATATCATGGGAGAAATGTCACCAAGACTGGTATTTCAGATATTCTAACAAACTAATGTCAGACACTACACAGAAGCAGGAAAACACCGAGGACACCCATTTGTAGGGTAGTGGGATCTGTAAGATAGTTTGGCTAGAAATCAGTCACAGGGTACTTAATTGTTAATTACAGTCACTATGAACCCAAGGAGCCCTAAGTCTGCAGGATATTCATATTTTGCGAATCTGAAGACATTACTCCATTGATCTGTGAACAGAAAATATTCAAGTTAGAGAGAAAGCGAAATACTTGTCCATCTCCAGAACTGTTCAAAATCATCCTATTGGTTGCATGCAATGTAACCATAATATTCTGAATTTACACTTACTTTTTAATTTTTTCATTCAATATAAAAATCCTGGGTAAAAAACAAACAAATAAAAAAACAAACAAACAAACAAACACACAAAACCTACTTATCTACCCACACAGTGCACTTGATAGTGTGTTCCACAGTGATAAAAGTTTCATATAGATATGTTTAACTTCTATATGTTGGCAAACAATCCCTTTCAATCAATTTCATTGCTACATTGTAGGCAATGTTGTAGTCTTCTTCCTTCAACAGTCCTACTACAAACACTTGATTTTAAAAAACTGATGTGAACATAAAATCCATGCTATTTTCTTTAACTAAACTAATCTGACAGACATTAAAATGCAGACAACTGCCTAGCCTAAGGCTTGTTAATGCAAAAGAAATTAATGTATATGAGAGTATGTAATTTCTTGAAAATTTTGCTGTAACTTTGGAAGTCAAAGTAGATCTTGAGAGCCCTTCTCCATTGGCAAAGTGCCACTGATTTCCAAGGCATGAATTATATATAATCAGAGTAATCACCCCAATGCCAGATAGCTTCCCTTCTAATAAGGCTTTCTCCATCTAGAGTATAACAAGGCTTTAAAATACAGAGCTAGATATTACAGTAACTGTAATCTTGGGGAAGAAAATCTCTGTATTCTATGCTGTACTTATGAAATGTGATCCTAACAATAAGCATCTCTAAAGCAGTTGTGAAATAAGGAATAATATAAGTATGCAACCCATATTTCTACACCTCTAGGCCATAACACAAATCACAAGGATAAAGCAGATGATGACACAGCTAGCAGTTGTGCTCTACAAGCCACTTGCAGCAGCTGCATGCCAGTCCTGAGCACACATCGTTTATCCAGCCAGGCAAGAAAAGGACATGAAATGCCATACGCCTGAGGTACCAGCAACCTGCTCATTGCAGCATGCACTACCAGGAGTGCATGCTACAGAGCTTTGTCTCTCAAGCTTCATCTTTGTTCACGCCACTTGTGGTGCCCGCAAAAGTCACAATTAGGAATCTCTGAACCACACTCCCCTCTGAACAAGTCTCCCCTGCACTCAGCTTTCCTTTCCTGAGTGCTCTGTTGTTAGGCAGGAGACAGGAGAGCAGCTAGACTTTTCATCATCACAGAAACCATCTATACACACCACTTGTCTTACTACCTATCCTTACAGTTGGCTTCTATCCTCCCTCCATGTCTACTGCAAACCAGGAGCAGTCTGCATCAGGCTGAGCTGGAAACGATACTGTCTGCAATCCTCACTCTGTTTCCTCTGTATGACATGGACACAGTTGTAAATGCCATATTCTTACTAGAAAAAGTCTGAAGAGCTATACTAAGGCATGGAAAATTTTACCAATAGACATAGTTCCACACTTTCTGTGTACAACTTCAGTAAAATTAAAATGGAAATCTCTTTCCCACAGAGATGGGGCCACAGAGATTCTGGATAAATTTTGTTCTTGCTGTCCAAACTGTATTACTTCTCAATATTAAGATTTGTAGAAAGTTAGATGGCTAATCTGTATCTCAAATTAACACAAATGAGGAGAAACTAACTCTTGTGGGTTAAAAGTCTGTCTGAAACCTCAGAAAGCAGAGCCCATACAAGTCTGGGGGCATGAGCTTTTATATATATATATATATATATATATATATATATATATATATATATATATAAA
>JBAFWW010054194.1:22795-39934 GCA_036873685.1 Agapornis canus | reverse complement strand
CATCCCTGGCAGTGTTCAAGGCCAGGCTGGATGGGGCTTGGAGCAACCTGGCCTAGTGAAAGGTGTCCCTGCCCATGGCAGGAAGGGTTGGAATTGGAGGACCTTTACACTCCCTTCCAACCCAAACCATTCTGTGATTCTCTGATATTCCCAGTCAGTGTCTGAGGGCTGAGCTGCAGTGATGGCAATTCCTCACAGTAATGATGCCACCTCCCTTTCTCTCTGGTGCTAAGCCAAGGCTTTGTAGGAGCCAAAGGCTCCTCACTTTGGGGAATCCTCCCTGCTAACAGCTGGGCCCTGAGCTTCCTCTGTACAAAGCTGAGAGTGGGTGATGAACCACAGCCTCTGTACCATAAGCCCACAGAATCCAGTGAAGGGAAGGAGTGGAAGGAGGTCACTCCCGGTGCTGCAGTAGATTGAAGGGTGAATGCTTTTAACCTGCTGGACTACCGAGCTTCTACTGTCACTCACTTCTTTACAAAGTTACAGGAAATCCAGCTCTGATCTGACTTGCCAGGTTCACACACATTCCTCACTTTCTCTGGTCCAGAATTCCCTTTTTTCACTTCTTATTTTTGCTTCACCTTTTCAAAACATGCCAGCTTCCTAGGCCAAGACGTGTTTGGGCAGGCTGGTGTGCCGCAGAGGAGCTCGAGCAGTCAGCAGTGTAGTCATCATGTCCCTGACACAAGTGTGTCTGGTTTTCCTATCACCCTTGTGGCTGGGCACACATAAGACTCAGCCATCTCTGTCCTCTCTAAACCCGAAATACTATCTTGTTCCAAACTGCAGGACTTTGGAAAAGGTTGTAACAACTACACAAGAAATTCTTTTATTAGTACTTGGAAGGGTCATGATGAAGGTTTGACAGAAATATTGTTTGAAACTGAGTGGAAATGTAGCCTTCCAAATGGGCAGTTTTTACTACACCATTCTGAAAAGCCCAAAGTCTCCTCGCAGGGTAAGTAAAGGCTCCATTAGTACTCACCCTGAAGTCTGAAGATAGATTACTTACTCTTATGCCAATGAGTTCAAAGAGGATGCCCTAATAATAAACAAAAAAAAAAATAGCTGCAAGAATAAGACCATCTTAAACACTGCTTCTATTTAATACAAGGTCTACTGAATACGATAGTGACAAATCCTGTGGGATATAGAGTAAGTCCAGTCAAATCTCTCATTCAGGGGAAAAGCAGAGACCTCTCAGGGATGGAAAGAAGTCTGATCATCAAATCAATGTCTTAGAGCTCAGCTTAAAAGCCAAGCTGAATTTGACCTTGCAAAGGAAATTAAAATAATAGCAAAAGGTTCTTCAGACATTTAAAGAATAAAGAAATAAGGAAAGAGGAAGAGAAACTTGTGGGATGGTGGTGTGGATGAAATATAAGTCCATGGGTGGAGAATGTAGTGAATTATTAGCTTTCATTTTCAGGGAAGTTGTTTATGGGGAGCAAGGGTTCCAGGCTGTGGAAAAGAACAGTATGATGCATGTATTAGTGAGCTTATAACCAACTGCAGTTTGCACATTGAGATATACAAGTAAATCAGTTTTGCTTTACCTTACTAGGTCAGGCTCAACGCTTTAGTGATTCACAAACAGAATTGCTGCTTGAGGAGTGGGTCAGGCAGCCCATCAGAGTAAAACTGCAACTTCAGCAAACTTGTCTTTTGCCATGGCAAATTTGTCAGTCATGGTCACCTTGCTCAACAGAAAGGGAATTTCTCTTCCAAAAGACTGAGAGCTGGCAAAATTATATGACTAAGAACTGAGGTGATTTGAAGCAAGCCCAATTACACCAGTCAACTCTTGTATCTTCCACTTCCTTGGAAGAATGGCTTTTTTAGGCTGCAGTGACTTTACGCTGATATAAGCCCATGCTGCTGCTGAGATAGGATGCTTTCCTCCCTTCTCTTCCTGACTTTCCATCTTCCCATTCCTACTCCTTATCTTTGTGCTGGTACTAGCTGCTGTGTGGAGGGATCAGCTGACCAATCCAGCAGAAAAACAGTTTGCCATCTCCATCCATCCTTGGAAGGAAGGGGGGAAGAAATGTTTACAACCTAAATGTGCTCTACACTCCTCCAAAAGAGAGAGCACCTTAGGACCCTGTCGGATATATGTATTTATCAGAAGTCCTGAAAGACGGAAGAAAGTGCTCGATACAGACATCCATATCTTGGTCTGAACTAATGGAGCTTCCCATCCTACAAGTCCATTCTGTTATCCTGGAAAGATGAATTTTCATTTCATGCCTCAATTTATCCATGAGCATATTGGTAAAATGCTACTTAGGCTCAAAGAAATACTATTTTAAATTGCTTTGAAAAGTGACATATGAATTAAGAGCACATTGTAAATCAGAGCAGATACAAATAGATATATCTGTAAAATTGGAAGTCACCTGTAGAGGATGACTTTTGCAAAGTCGTTATTCAACCAGTTCATGTTCCGTGAGGGAACAGGCCCCTTTTTATTTGGTTACATTTTAATTTTTCGGCATGATGCTCAAAACCGATTACTGCCTTCTGTAGCAGAAATTAAGTTTGCAGGAGCAATTTCCTAAGGCTTTTATTAGGGAATGCTTGGCCATGAAATAATTGTGAAATGAAGCTCTCTCATGTAAAAGAAAACATAGTTCCAACAGAGGTGAAACCTAGGTGAAACAGGTCTCAGTTTTATTCCTGTTTTATAGAATCTCAGAATCACAGACTGGTTTGAGTTGGAAGGGACCTTCAAGCTTATCCAGTCCCACTACACACCTTCCACTAGACCAGGTTGCTCCAAGGCCCTTCCAACCTGGTCTGAACACTGCCAGGGATGGGGCAGCCACAGCTTCTCTGGACATCTTGTGCCAGGGCCTCATCACCCTCATCTCTGCTGTCATTGCACAGATGTGCAAGCTGGGCCCAACCCCATAAGTATGATGCCTGTAGTCATTAACAGCAAGAAGAGCTCTGAGCACACACAAGGTAGAGAACTTGTCAGCTGGAAATGAGAAACATGTTGGGTGAAACCATGGCTCCACTGTGATGAATAGCAAAACTCTCCATTTGATCTAAGGCCAAGACCTTGGAAGGGAAGAGAGATGTTCCCTTTAAGAGGTGGTTTTGGGGCTTTTTGAAAACAGTGTACCCCAAATCATTAATAATAAAGGAAAGTGCAGGTCTCTATTTTTAATCTCTTTTTGCCTCAGATAACCTATTATGCAAAGCGATGCCTGGTTTCCTAATAGATGGAGATAAACTACATCCCTGTTTTAGTTTTACTCACTCTGTTTAGCTTATGGGTCACAAACCTTTGTTGAAAAATTAGACTGTGTCTCCTGTAGAGTCAGGGATGATGAGGTATTGGGGATGGGCGTGTGTGGTGACACAGGAGGGGTAGTGGGGGGGGGGAAAGAAAGGATTTCTATTTGAAAAAATCAAAGCCAGTGGGTGAAAACAGAAGGAAATCATAGAATCATAGAATGGTTAGGGTTGGAAGGAAGCTTAAACATCATCTAGTAAATTTAGTATGCTAAGCTGAATTTGTCCTTCTAATAAATGTGCATTAACTTGACAGTCTTTTTAAGTCCCAAATGTACAATTGTGTTCAAAGCAGACTAAACTACTGATGCATATTCTTTCTAAGAAAAGCACTGAAAACCTGTCTAGTGTATGTAAAAATGTGTTCTGCTGGACCAACCCTAACTATTCTATGAGACCTCTTGTCAGCCTTTTTAACAATCCAGATCATGTTTCGCATAGAAAAAAAGGAGAATGTGCATTCTGGTTTGGTTCAAGAATTGGGGTCTGCCTAATATTTTCAACTAGGAGGGTCTCTATTCCAGGTTTTCTATTGTGATACAGTGTTTAGTAGATATAAATTCAGGTATACATAGTCCTGATGGTGTTCCTGATAGGCCATAGGTTTATTTCATTGTGCTCCTGCAGTTGTGCCCTTTCTACATTTGTAAGCTTCTATTCCTAACTAGGCTATGACAAACAAACTGTAAACTCCCAACACATCTCCTCCAAGGAGAAAAGAATTGTTAGTTCAATAAAAAAAATGATATTTGAGGTCTCCATCAGGTCCTTAACAGGATTCCCCTTGTGACTTCCAAAGCTTGCATCTCTCTCCCCACTGCCTTGTTTTGCTTTGTCTAAAAGGAAAGCCAGATAAAAATTGTTCCTATTTGTGAGGTCCATACTTTGCCCATCTAAGCAACGTAACAGTGGGTTAATGCAAAAACTGCATTAACACAAATAGCTCTTGGGTTTTCTGTTTCCAGTCTTAACTGAAAACAGGACTGTTAATTCAGTCTTTCTACATGTTAAAGCCTTCTTAATCCCTCTACCCCTCAGCCAACATCACCTCAGTTGTGATGCCCAATCATTCCCACCATTTTCCTCTTTCAATAAATCTACATGTCCTGCAGCCCCTCCTGTTGCCTGGTCTACTCACTGCTGCAGAGATGATTGACAGCTCTTGAAAAAGATGCTCATTCCTATAGGAAATTTCCTGTTCCCTTTCTTTCTACATGTCAGCAGCCCTTGTTCCCTGAAGGTAAGCTGTAATATGCAAAATAAAGCCATACTCCACACCTCCTGAGTCAAAACTTTGCTGTTTTCCCCATTTTCTTGTACCAAGGCCTCATATCCTCTCCTTTCTCTTTAGAATCATAGACTGGCTTGGATTAGAAGGGACCTTAATGCTCATCTAGTTCCAATGCCCTGACATGGGCAGGGACACCTTTATCTTTCTTGTCATAGTTGGATTTAAATCACCAGCCACCTATGCCACTAGCCAGGATGGTTTTAGCATCTAAAGCAACCTGAAGAAGTCTGCCCTAAACCTCCTCCTCCTTCAGTTTTGTCTCTGTAATTGTCAGCTGGCATTTGTGATTTTCTTAGAGGTGCTGGCTTCATCCAAGAAGGGCCATGAAAGGCTAAAATAGCCAGGGTAAAGTCTAAAACTCAGAGGTTGCCTCATTACCCTTCAGACCTCGATTTTCTTCTGGGATAAAGGAGCTTATTCTGGCCACAAAAGTTATACTACTGGGATCAGGAAGAGATTTTGTGCTGCGGGACAAGGAACAGGAACAGATAACAAATGAGTTAGTGACAGCATTGATGAAATTACCCCAGCCTTTGCTAACGGGATCTGGGGGACAAAGCCAGGATTCTGCAATAGGTAAGAATATTTGGGAATATGTGGAAAAGAAGCAGCCACTGTGTTGAAATTCATGACTACATAACATGAGAATGTGCTTGTGTTATAAACATGGAGGAGTGGTGTTGGGCCTGTCTTGAGTTCTTGCTCGCGGCATGGTGTGAGACCTGGAACATGCTGGCAGTTTACTTGAAGTTAATGCTACCCAGATAGAAATAGTCCATACAGACAGCAGCAAACCTCCTCCATCCCAATTTTTACTCCTTACAGGGATGTGTAGTCGAGCCCTAACCAAGGACTGCAGATGTCCCCATCTGTTCCCAGTGACAGATTGCCTCCCTGCCCTATGGGCTCCCTCCCCATTTGCACCACATCTCTGGTCTTGAAGGACAGAGAGGGGCATCCACGTCCCCAAGGGAGCTCATGCTGCTGGAAGCACCCATGGTGATGAGGGTTCCTGGTGGGCCAGTGGAGACCAAAATGCCGGCCACCAGCAGGCTTGCAGGGACCTCTGGGAGCCCCTTGCAATGGCCTTGGGTATGAGAGTAAGTAACCCCAGCTTTTCTCCAAAACAAAAAGCAAGTCACTTTGTCCATGCTAGGAACCTAAACACGTGAACTGAAGTAACCCATCTGCTAAGATTGAATGCATCTGGATGTGTCTGAGTGCATCTGGCCTCTACTTCTCTAGACAGAGGCTGGAGGGGGAGGGGAAGAGAGGTTGGGAAGGGTTTAGATAGGCAGAAACAAGCACACATATATTTTTAAGGAAATATGAGTCACTTGCACTTCGAGTTTATTCCAAAAATCAATTCCCAGACCTCCCCAGCTCCTGCCCCTAACTCCTGAGGCAGGCCCTGTACAACTGGGTGTGATAAATAGGGATAAAAATTGGATACATCTGTGGGGAGGAGGCAAAATGCTCTTTTCCAACCTGCCCTGACATGCTAAGGCCACCACTGCACTCTTGAATCGCTCCCCTGTCTCTGAGTGCCTCTCATACTGCTGCCGGAGGGGAGCTCCTGGCCCCCTCCTCTTGTCAGCAGCTGTGGGCATGTGCCCACTCCACCAGCAGCAGGGCAGGGGAGGCACAGACAGGAAGGAGATGGGGCAAGAGGGACAGCTGGCTCTCCTCCATGTGCCCCACAGGCACTTCTTGCACTGCTCCTGGAGTGTAAGGAGCTTGTGTCAGGAACCAGCATCCTCCCTCCCAAGCTTCAAGTCTGACAGCCCTCATCTCTTTGCCCTTCATTGTCCTGTCTCCCCTTGTCACCAGCAGCCCAGTGCCTGCCCCCTCAGCAGGCCAACTTCACACCATGATTGAGACATGCTGCCCTGGCAGGAGGAGAGATCTGTCACCCACCTCGCTGCTTTGACATCTGTTTGTGCCGCTGTTTCTGTGCCCTTCCAGCATGTGTCATGGAGCCACCTCTCCTGGTCAGTGTGCAAGGTGGTACGGGGCAGAGGGTGGCAGGGTCAAGTCAGTGCATGTGGCATGAAGGTGTGGAGAGGCTCTCTGTGCTCATGCCGCAGAGGAACATTGGCAGGAGGTCATGCTGCAGGCACCAGTGGGCAGACATCGCTGGTCACTGCCTGTCACCTTCACCCTAGCCTCAGAGGCGATGGCAGAGCATGGCAGAGGCAGACCCTTTTCTTCAGCCCCAGATCAGGTGGGCTCTGAAGCACTGTCCTTGACACAGATGGTTGATAGCTATCCCAATCGCAGCGCCTGCATACCTGACAGCTCCGCCAATAACAGGCAGTTACCTTGCCAGGTGCACCAGGGTCTGCAGCAGCCTGAAGGGTGGGTGATGCGAGGGCACATCACCTTCTGGTCCTTAGGGCTGCAGCTCCTGAGGAAGCAGCCAGCAGTGCCAACAGGGAGATGCTGCCAGCAGCTCCGGCCACCTCCATGTGTAAATAACAACAGCAAATCTGCACTCAGCAGTAACTGCTTTTTGTTTAACCTTATCAAGAAGAAACCATACATGCTGGTTCAGCAGAAACTGGGGTGAGGCTTAAATATAAAAAAGATCATTCTGCTTTAACGAGGGTTCCTCTTCGAAAGAATAATATTGGCAGAACTAAAGCCCAGATCGGAAACAATGTGTGGCTTTTGTTTTCTTTTTTTCCTTCACTTTTTTCCTCCCTTGCCTTCATTCTCGGTGTTGGGGCTGGAGAGGAAAGTCTCTGTCTTGCCAAACTAAACAAATTACGCTTTACAATTCAGAGACTTAAATGCCTCTTTTTATCACAATTTCCTTAGCTCAGTGTTGAGAAAATAAAGCAGTAGTAAGCAGAGTTATTGCATACCCTTTTCCTTATGGCCACTGGCAAACAAATGCAGCCGGTTGTTTCTCTTTAAGCCCATTAAGTTTGCCTGGAAATCATCCCTGGACAAACCTCCCCCCCACACACACTCCATGCCGGCAAGAAAAGAAATAAATAAAGCAGAGCCCCTTCTTTCTGTTATTACCATCCCTGCAGATGTCCCTACTTCCCATGACAGCACATGAGATCAAACCTCTCTGAAGGGACTCATTCGGCCGTGCCGGGAACATACACGCTCACTTACGGTACCTCTTGGCAAGCAGGAGATGAGCAGGAGCTGGAGCAGAGTGAGTCCTACATGTGTCCAGAGGGCTTGCTCCATAGTGCCCGGGCCAGTACAGCAGTATGACTGCTCGGGAAAGGAAAGCAGGCAAACAGCTTTTACTGGGACCTCACCAGCTCCGGGCTGTGAGGGATCTCGGATTTCAGACCTCAGCTCTCTCCCATCCTCACCAGAGGGGAACTACCTTCAAGAGACTTCTCAGGCATCCAGAAGCACGACGTCACCCCAAACCTCTCCAACTGCTGCCTTAACCCTTTCTGGACTCTGGCAGCCGATCCCTTTTGTGATGGGTTTATTGATGCAGCGCTCAGCTCTGAAGTAGCAATTTTCGTTTTGGAAAGAAAGATATTGCAAAGGGGGAGGAAACAGAAATGTGAATATCTATTTATGTGAGTCATCCCAGTTGCTGTGGGTGAGCTGAAATTATGGATGTCTCCAGAGGGAGGCACTCTGGATATCCCCCCTCCTTGGACTTCCAGGGGTTGATGCATCCCAGGGTGCTGCCCCTGATATTGGGTGGGTGCAGATTGGGGTTCCTGGCCCATGCTCCAGTGACCAGGCAGCCTGGCCAAATGACATGTTCCACTTTACAATGTGCTTAAAATAGCCATGTATTTTTATGGTGGGGCAGATGAATGAATGAGGCTCAGTAAAAGTTTACTCCATAGTGGATGAAAACCACAAAACACAAAAGGAATCACTTGGCATATGAGGTCTTGAGCTAGTCAAAACTTTTTTACAGAGTACATTTCTGCCAGGAAATGCAATTTTGGCAAAATTGAGATGTTTGGTCAGAACCTGTTGATACTGGGGAAATGTTCAATCCAAACAAAGGATGCTATTTAATTTGGATGTTATCTTTATGCCATATTTTGATTCTGCCTTTTCTAGTACCACACAATACTGATTTTATCTGGTCTTCTGCTTACAGTTCGTAGCAGCATACTGTATTTTATCTAATATATTTCCTGCAGTTTTTCAATGCCATCCAAAGGACATATTTCATAGCTCTAAATCTGACTTTTTCAATTTCATTTCAGTTGCAAGTTTTTCCTTATATATATATTGTGAGAGGAAAGATTTGAAATACTGGCGTTTGCTTTGGAGTAGAAACTCAAGTATCTCAAAAAGGTTTAACAAATACCTACAGCTGTTTGTAAAGCTCTAGGCATGTTGAGCAACCTCAAAAATTTGAGAGCAGCAGCCAGTGGAAACCTTGAGTAGTTTACTGTGGTGGAAAATCCATTACAGCTTCAGGTGGTCTGTCATGGGGTGAATTCCTCTATCCAGACCTTTCTGTAGGTTATACATGACTAGTGTTTGTTCACCTTTGATATAAAACAATACCAATGTATTCATGATGGTTTTTTTTCCTCCAAATCTCGTAATACTGATGTGAACCCACCATTAAAAATACTAATATAAGAAGACCTGAGATAGATGCCAAGTTTGTAACCATTATGGCATATAGTGCTGCTCAGAACACGTCAACATGACATGGCACTTGTACGACATTTTACTGCCATTTGACTTTCTGCATGTCTCCCAACAATGGAACCAATGCTCTTCCCTAACTCCAAGTTTGGGTTCCTTTAACAAGCTTTTCGGTGGCAGGAATAAAAAGAAATAAGGAAAAAACTGAAGCCCCACCAAACCAGATGAAAACATTGAAAATGGGGAGCCCTTACCTCCTCACGAAGAAACACAAAACTATTTCAAGGCCAGGCTGGATGGGGCTTTGAGCAACCTGGTGTAGTGGAAGGTGGCCCTGCCTGTGGCAGGGGCTTGGAATTGGATGATTTTTAAGGTCCCATCCAACCCAAACCATTCTGTGATTCTAATGTCTGTGGAATCATGATTAGTTTATTTCCTAGCCCTTATTTCTAGTAAGTAATTGAACTATTTAACCTAGTAAGTCCTTTTAGTTGCTTACAGATATCTGAGGCTTAGATGTCTCTGAGGGAGAGTCTTATGAGGATGTAAGACAAAATCTGCTTTTGGTGTGTGTTGTGAAGGGAAATCTCAGAGCACTGAATGAGGCTGGACACAGGGAAAGAGAGTGTGAAGGCCAGACGCAGAGGACCTAACACTTGGGTTTCTCATAAAGGTCAGAATCCCCTGGGAAAACATACCCATAAGGGCCATAGCTGTTTGTTTCTTTGGGCCAGTTCCTGCAGCAAGACGTTCAACACAGTAGAAAAAGAGCAGGTGAAGCTCTGTCTTGGACCTGTGGATGGAGCAGATCTGCAGGGACACCTTCAGGTTTAGGGTGGAAAAGTAGCCTTTCTGCTTGATGGATGAATGGGCTACAGGGGAAAGCTGGTAGATCTATGACATCTTTTTGTTTTTCTTTTCTCTGAGGGAAGGTAATTATGCTACCAGGAAATCCAGTTGTACTCAACATTACTCTACAGTGCTTAACTTAGCTTGGCACCTTGCAGCACTGCCTCCTCAGAGAATGGCTCAGCAGTCAAATAAGTGAACTCAGCCATGATCACACAGATTTGCACATGGCGTGTTTGCCTGGGTTGTCTAGTAGGATGTCATTGTAACACCAGGAATGACTCTGGGCAACTTACACAGTGCTGCTGAATGCACTTTTTGCATTCCTATTAAGAGGCAGAGACCAAACCAGGCACATCGCACTGGCCAAATATTTCTTGCTATATGTAATCCTCCATGAAAGCTAAAAGCTCTTCACCATGTGTCTGTACTGCTGAGGAATCTCACTGTAGCATTTGGCTGCAATGTTTGTATGTGCCCTGTTGCTGAACACACTTAGAGTACAGGCTTGAAAACTATGTTCCGCTGAAACTGGATTGTAAGAATGGATAGAGTTACCATACCTTAATAGCCCTTTCTAAGCAGCTAGCAATCCCTCTCAACCTAGAGTAAATCAAGACCTTTAATAATTATAATTGACCACTGAGTGAATAATTAATGTGTAATTAATACCACTAACTTGTACTCCTAATAATCTGCCAGCAAATCTGAGACATGAAAACACTGTGTGGTCCAGGCTCCAAGAACAGAAAGAATGCCACTGTTTTATCTTAGTGAAAAATTGACACGCAGGGAGATGACCTAAGGTTCATATCCTGCAGTGGCAGGTCATGAAAGATACACAGTAACTTCACCCCAGTTCTGTACTCCAAGCTCTGGTCTGACCTGCTTGAGAGGAATCGGTGCAGAATAATTAGGGATGAATGTATAGTTGTGGATAAAAATAATTTGGACTTCAAATAAAATGACTGTCTCAGAGCCAGACAGACTTCCTTCAGTGAACTTGCCCCCTTCCTCACCCCCCAAACCTTTTTCACAAACTACTGAAATCTCTTCTGTTACTGAAACATTACCAGAAAACCTTCTTTTTGTGACTTCTGCTCAGATGAATCAATCCCAAATGGCCCTGATTATGTTCCAAATCTCCAGAGCTTCTGCTGAAGGAAATCTGTGATTTTCAATGTTATTCATTTACACTACTACAGATTGGATGCCTTCACAGGACATCCTTCTTACAAGAACATTTGGACCCCATTTCTCTCCTCACAGACAAAAATTCCCACTGAAACTAGTGTAGTCTTCTGCCAAAGAAAGAGTTTGAATCATCTGAGCTCAAACGTGCTCCCAGCAGGGTTGGTGGAGTTACGTCTTGAACTTTAGTGACTGGCCAGTAATACCCATCCCACTCAAACAAAACCTGAAGAAACTATTTGAAAGACATTGTAAAAGAAAATGGGCTCACTTAGAGGCTGGAAAGGGCTTGTATCTCAGAGGGAAAATAAAGTTCAAATGAAAATCGGTCCTGGAGCTTTAAGAGTAGCAGAAAAAGCAGTTAATGAATGGTTAGCACTAATGTTTTATTCCTCCCCTCAAAGCATTATTTTTGGATAATCTCCTTTTAAAGGAGAGATTGCAAAGTGTTTGCCTTTAAAACACATCTTTTAGAAGAAATCCCAGACCTCACTGTAACATCTGAGGAACATTTTGTAAGTTTCTAGCAGTACTGAGAGTAAGTATACTTTGCCCTTTGGGCTTCAACTTTGCCAAATGTGTGCAATGCAATATCTAGCATTTCTGAACCCCAGTAGAATTGTGGCAGCCTACCTACACAGGCATCCATAGGCAAGGGCACTTCGTGCAGCTTTTCCTGGCCTGAGCTCCACAAACTGTTCCCATCACTATGTGGGATGTTAATCTTCAGTGACTGAGGCATCACAGTCCAGGAAAGCTAAATGGGTGAGAATGGGAGAAGCCAAAAAGAGCTGGGAGCTGCAGTGCCAGCACACATTACAGACCCTGATCTAATAGGACTGGTAATGACAATGGTAATGATTGTCTTTTTTATAAAGACTTTTTACAGGAAAATGGAGGTAGTTTAAAAAATATGATTCCAAATACATTTCTGGGCAAGTGATCAGCAAAATATGGCCAGAAGAACATGACTGCTTAACAGCACCTAACCAGCAATATGCTTTTTCTTTTTCTTCAGTTATTATTTCATGTTTTAATCTGTTTGGATGTTTTTTTCAGTGATCCTTCTGTGTTTCGCTTCTGTGTACAGTCTGTGATGATCTTCACCATAGCAATGTGTAAGAAAATAAACAGGTGGAAGATTTGGTTTGAAACTAAAACTAGCCCATAGACAAGCCTAGTTATCAATCAGTCAGCTATTATAGTCTATGTCTGACAGTCTGATATTATAGTCTAAGGGAGTAGCAAAACATTACGTATTTCCCTACATGGAAATGAATAACCTGCAGATTCAGTCATTCTTGTGGTATACATTCTTGCTTCATAATTTAAGAAATAAGGCTTCCTAGGTTAATGAATAAAACTTTCAGTCTGTATAGCAACTTCAAACTGATCACCAAAACAGCAGACATAGAAATTTAGCAACTGTTTTGAGTTTCATTTAAGTTGGGTTTATGTTTTATGACAATGGATACATACAAGTCAGTGTGGAAGCCAAGATGAGAATACGATTTTGAGACAGAAACTTAACCATGTTTCACCTTGAAGGCTAGCCTAGCACCGCAGCATGAAGTCAAGCCAGATGAACATGTGCATGAAATAAAGGTCAGAAAAATCTGTGTTGCAAGTTAATTCGTGGAAGGTCAGCTTTTCAGAAGTGACTTAAGTCTGATTTTCCAAACTGGAAATGTGGAAGTATAGCACTTCTGGAACTAGGATTCACACAATCGGATACTACATTGCAGTTAGAAAATGGAGCGATGTAAGACTTGAGCAGTGCTGTCTAACAAAAAGAGCTTAGTTTGAAGTGCAGGTTTTTTTGGTGATCTCCTTTTCTCCTTTCATTGGTGCCCATAAAAACTGAAATGAAGGCTTACTTTCTCTGTCCCTCTAGGTCAAATTTATCAGTGTCGTTATGAATGAGCTGTGAAAAAGCCTAGTTAGGAATAACTGAAATTCTAACTACAAGAAGTAATGAAATCATTCACCTTTTATACAGTTGTCCTGCATGTCATGCAAGTAAATAATCTGTAACACACCATGTATCTTTCCAATGCATCTTTAGGAGTTCTGCCATCCATCATTTAACATCCCAGTTTTTCTGTCCATCTCTCTTGACTGACTTGACTGGCCTTGACCAAAAGAAGGGGACCTGAATAATACGACAAAGACAATAAAAATATAATGATTCATAAAATATAATGATTCATAAAGAGAAGAAAACCCTAATAGTTGAAGTGGATGAGATCTTTCAGAACAGTAGTCCATTCTGAGAACAACTGGACAAGGTTTTGGACCAGGGCATTGCAAACTTTGATCTCATCATATAAAGAGATACACTGATCAAAATCTCATGCCAATGTCTGCAGCCATGTCTTCAATTTTATTGAAAACCAAACCAACACAAAACAAACAACAACAACAAAAAAATCCCCAAACTCCATCAGCATCTTCAGCTAGTGCAAAACTAGGTGCTGAAAAACAACTGCTCAAAAGTAACATCTTGTCTCCTGTCCCTGTCAGACACTGATGTGGCAGTTGACAGTCCCAATGATCTTGCTTCCACATATTTATTCTCCACGTCATCCTTGTCATCTTCAAACTCTGGCATGCCAGACCACTACTGATGTTTCACTTAAAACTTTGGAAAAAATGAATGAAACATGTTTCATAATGGTTTTTCTTTTATTGCTTTTTAGGCAGTGATGTCATGATCTGCTTGCACCAGGAAATCACCTGTGTATCTAATGCTACAAAAAAAATGCCTCTTGATATAAATCTTTTATTTATGTTGAGGAGATTTAGAAGACTTATAAACTCTTAATCAAGCAAAAAGACAAAAAATACCCCATAAACTAAAAGTTTTATTCAGGTTAAAGGAAGGCCTTGTATAGCTCGTAAGGCCTCTGTTTAAAATATCCACAAAGATACTACACTGTAATGACTGCAATGGATTTTCAGCTCTGAACTAGCCAAGACTTAGGCATCTCCTTAACTTTGTTTAAGCCAGTAATCTCACTGACTTCAGTGGGTCTAAATGTTACTTTTTAAGGGCTTTGAAGCCTAAAGGTATTACTGCATAGCCATAACTAAAACTTTGAAAAGTGGCAACATCAGAAGTCACACAGAAAGCTTTCAACCTGAGTTCTGGGCTGGCTGGCCTTTCCACACTTCCAGAGATGTGGAGCACTGCTATCATTCCTGTAGTTGCTGCCCTCAGCAGCAAAGAGGAATGAGGCTCTCATTTTTCAGTGTGCTGCCTGCTTTGTACAAGAAATAAAAAGAAATAGATTCCATCAGACCAGATTTCCCACTGGGATTACCAACAGACCAGCACTAGACCAGTGCTCCAGAGGCATTGAAAGAGTGACAGGAGTTTCTACGTTCAGCCTTCAACATTCATTGTTAATTGGTGTATCAGAGTTTTAAATAAATATTTATATAGCAGCCTCCAGGATTGGAAATCAACACTGCTGCTTCCATTTAAAGATTGGGAAAACTCAGCTGAAGCAAAGTAAAAGATGTTACCATGCTGTTGTTGCTTCCCTTGACTGTTAGCAGTCAGTGGCATGCAAGCTGACAGACAGGGTATTGATCTTTGTTACTTTGAACATTTCTTTGTAGAAGAGCAACAAAAATGAATAGAAAAGAAATAATAGCAATTCTTGTTTTCTCCAACAGGGCTTCAATGTTACAAGCTTAAGCAGCAAAAGAAAGGAATAACCTATTCCATTGCACTCTGTCCTGCTAGAAAATCCACATTTGTCCACCCTTGTTATTATTTCTCTATCTTGAAACCACAGTGAGAGCATGTACCTCATGACAGCATAGCTTTAAACCTCTGCTATCTATTCATGGCACCTTGAAACCTTCCCAACTTCCATTGCAATGTAACACACAAAATCATGCAAGGAAAGAAAAGTCTACACAGAGAATCTGCTTCGAGTAGTCTAAACTGATTCAGAAAGAACCTCAGAAGAACCAGTCTTGGATCCAGTAGAGGATTTTTAGTTTGTGCTTAAAGAGTATTGACTATTGTGGGGTTTTTCCCTATATGTTTGGTTCTGTCCATAATTCCATTGCTTGTATTCAGTCATTGTCTGATATGTGAAGACTCTCATTATTTTAGATTTCTCTTCATGCATTTTTAACCCAAAACAGCTTGATCCAAAGCCACTGAAGTGAACGGAAAGACCAAGTTCAGTGGCCAAGAGAACAAGTCCATAAGGATCCTGATGATTAGCCAGTAGAGACTTGGCTGAAATTAAAGGCCATGCCATATCCTATGGCAGATAGGCAATTCATCTCCTGGGGGAGTCATGGGACCACCCTTTCCAGGCACTGTAGGCATAGTTAATGTACACCACTTCAAATAACTTCATCATGTAGATCTATGTGACTGCGTGCAAAACTGTAAATTAAATATAATATTTCTTCCTTCATTAAATGTGCTCATGAAGAAGAATTTTCTCAAACACTGTCAAAGCAAACATTAAGAAGAAATTTCTTGTATAGCCTATTTATGTCATAACTATCCAAAGCTTTTCTGTGCCTTCAGAAGTTGTCACTGTCAAAGACAGAAGCACAACTGAGTTCATCCATTTATTTGATCTCTGAGGGAAATTCTTTTCTTGTTGATCTCCTCAGCTGTGTTTCCCAAATGTTTTGACATGTTAAAATCCATAAACTATGCGTCTTTCCTCAGTCACATAGTAAACATTGCCTTTTAGACAATTAGCTGGTAACAGTAGAATCTCCAGGCTGAAGCCAATACTGACACCTTGAAGTGTTTAGTTAGTTTTCACATGCAGGTCTTATCTCTCTGCTTTAAAGATACAACTGTCCTAGAGGTGATTATGATCTTAGGCAGCAGACTACAATAGCAACTCAATGACCAACTTAGCAGGACTGTTATGTGTGATAGAATATTACAGTGCGTAACTAAAGCATAAAGCAGTCACTTTCCTTTTCATAGTACATGTCATTTTTTGCTCTTACAACAGGAGTCAATCAGTGAAAACTGGTTCTCCTACCTTATCTTCTATTCCTGATCTAAGGTCTAATGCAACTGACATGTCCAATACTGGCCTCCAGCCTTTTGTACTCTTCCATGAGTCTTCCATTTCAGACATGAAAATAGCATCCATCTCATCAAATGTTAGATGATAGTAGATAGATACCTGAGTTAGTGCTTTAGGTGCTCTTCATTATAAGTGTAGAGATCTAGAAAACTCTGGTATGTGATTTATTAGCTCTCTTTTAAAAATCAGCATCAGGTTGAGTATTCTGTTCTTCTGCATGCACTAGACAAGTGTTTTAGATGACTGCTTTGATGTGAACACTGACATTTGGATGTCTGATATAAGATAAAGTGAACGCAAAAGCAGTCCAGTGAACTGTTGAAGACTGCATGCCATATAGAAAAATAAAATGTAATATTGATTTAATTTGCAAATCTGTATCTCATAGGACAGATTGCCTGGGTCTGGGTTGCCATCCATCATGAAACAAACTATTGCCTGCTTCTGTAGAGTACATCTGCTGGAAGGGTGGCAGATAAGTACTACATGAAGAACTGGCTTTCAGTGCCAGCTCTTCTCTGCTTTTTAGCAGGGTAAAGCCTTACTGACCAGAGCTGCTTTAAATGTTTAAAGATCTTCTCAAGCGAAAGAAGCCATGTGGGCCACAGTGTAAACAAATGGGAACAAAAAGATGTAGATGACAGAGGTCTCCCTATTCCTGGTTTTGTGGAGTGTATTTCATGGAATCATAGAAGGGTTTGGGTTGGAAGAGACCTTGAAGATCACCTGCCATTGGCAGGGACAACTTTCAGTAGACCAGGTTGCCCCAAGCCCCGTCCAACCTGGCCTTGAACACTGCCAGGGATGGGGCAGCCACAG
>JBAFWW010054188.1:19828-49450 GCA_036873685.1 Agapornis canus | reverse complement strand
GGTGCCGCGGCTGGAGCCCATCATCTTCATTCAGCGCCCGTCGCTGTGCTCTCCTGCGCCCGGGGCGCCGGCTGCTGCGCGGTGCAGGCTCCCGTTCACCGGACCGGGCGTCAGGGTCTGAAACATCAGCTGCTGCCCCTCTTGGTGTTTAGTCTTACTCCAATATTTGCACAGCAGTCACAGAGACCTTTGGGGTTATTTCCTTTATGGTGGTTGTTTTAAGCCATGTACTGTTGCAGGGGGGGCAGAAAAAAGCTGTTATGTCAGAAGGAGATTTGTGCTGTTATGTCATTTCATAATTGCCTCAGAATTACAAATTACGGCCTTAGTCTCCCACTAGATCTGTGCCAAAGGGCTCTTGCATCTATTAAGGGTTTGGGGGTTTCTTCCTTATTTTTTTTAGGGGAAAAAAAAAAAAAGTTCAGAATAATGACTTGTAATAATGGCTTTTTAGTGGCATGGACACTACATGTTAAGCAGGCCATGTCCGTAAGTGAAAATAACGATGTAACTGTTCTGAGTAGTAGGTCTGATCCATGCAGTTAAGACATTAAATCTTGGCTAGTGACACTGAGAACTGTGTCCTGCTGAAAAGTATTCAGCTGCACTTCTTTGCAGGAGCTGAAGCATTTTCTCTGTGTTGCAAGTTCTGATTCTGCCCAGAAGCTCTGTTGCTGTTTGTGGGGAACAGACATGTGGAAAATAGCAGCCTTCCAGCTTCAAACTAAAGAATATAGGATTAATGACAGAGAAGGGCTCTGTAGTTCAGAGGTGCAGCCACTGCAGGAGCCTCAATCCATGCCAGTGCTTAGTTTGTAATCACAGAGGCTAGACCTGCCTCTGTGCAGACTGTGTGCATAGACTCTGCTCTTGCAGTTCTACCACTCACCATGGATGAAAAAAGTGTGGTCTTGTCGCCTGTTCCCTTTGCCAGGGATGCTGAGCGCAGCAGGAGTCCGGAGGGGATGGAAACAGATTGCTGCCATGGGAGAAAGGAGCTGGGCTGGGCTGTCCCCCTCCGGCAGGGTGGTCTCCTGAGCTGTGCCACCGCAGCATGCTACAATACCAACTCAAGTACCAGTTGAGTCTGTTGTTTCGAAGGCTGCATCCGCTTCTGCATCCTCCCTTCCAACAGTGATGTGCAGGATGGCTCCGTGCTGTGACATGCATGAGCCCAAATCTTGGAAAAGAGATCTTTCAGAGTCTGCCAGGCTGTATCGAGTACCGTATTACAGTAGTATATTGTTCTTTACATGCATAATTTCACTGGCCTGTTATGACCTAAAATGCACACAGAAAATAAACAAGGGCATATTGTTTGGTGGGAAGGATGCATAAAATTTTTCTGCCTTAGCCATTAGTAAGGAAAAGATTACTTTTAAGTGTTTCTCCTGATTGTCAGAGAAATGACATGGCACATGGAAGCTCAGGTTTTGCCAAGCAGGCTTTATTTGGAAGGTGAGGCGTTTCTGAACTTCTCAGTCACTTTGGAAGTAGTTGCAAATGCATAGCAAAGTCCTGCCCAAATCTTCTCTTCTAATTAATTTGGCCAGAGGCCATCCTAATTAACCTTGAGGGAGTTCAGGGGTGGGAGAGCTTAGTATAAAACAATTGTCTTGTAATTTGCTGTTCATAATGTGTTGACCAAGCCATGAGCTGCATCTCTAAAATCCTCTGGGTCTCTTGCTGAGTCTATTGCACTGGTTTATTTGTTTTTAACAGATGTTGTTTTCCACTTCTTGAATGGAAAGGGTTATCTCAGTTTCTGCAACCTTGTTATTGTGCTTTGTTTCAAGAGCCTGTGGACTCAAGCATGCTGGGGAAGCTTACTCACCAGCTCCAGCTATGAAGGAAGGAGCTGGTCAGCCTTTTGATGGTCTTGATGCAATTTTTAAGGTCTCTTTATGAACTGATGACACCTACCATTTTCACATCTACCTAAAGATAACTCAGTTTTTCTGGTACTGGCTGTGCCTGCAGAGAACTAAAGCCAGCAGCAGCCTCTCTGTCACACAGGTGTATTACAGTTAGCATATTAATAGAATTTGTCAGCCATAACTTGGACCATCTCAAATGCTGGGGCAAGAGAAGGGGTTCTGAGATCTGAGCTGGTTGAAAAAAGGGTAAAAAAGCTGAAGTCCGGGTTCTGCTTTCTGGAAGCGCAAGGGCGCCCTGTACGTCATCAAGTGTGTGATGGAGGGGGAACAGTTAACGGGTGTATCTGAAATTTTAGGGTGGTGCTTCTTCCCCCATCATGATGATATCTGCTTGCCTTGTTGGTTCAGGGGCTCAGCCATGCTCAGAGGCTGGGCCACCTTTCACCAGCCTGGGTTTGCCTTACTGGTAGGCAGCCCTGCCCAGCACATTCAGTGCCTAAGCAGCACGGTGGCGCTTGTGTGTAGTCTTCTTGAGTGTCTATCTTATTTTTGTTCTATGCTAATGCATACAAATGCTATTTTGGCATTTATTTTCTGGTAGAGCAAAGGGTCAGGGGGAAATCCTGCTGAGACTACAAGGCAGGACACACAGATGCAAGAAAGATAGATCAAAGGCATCTATAATACAGGAAGAAACAGAGGGTCAATCCAGAAGAGAAGGCATTTGATTATACATACTAGGGTAATATATAAGGGATAACAACACAGGAGAGGATGGTAATGTCTGAAAATGAGTAAACAAACAGAAGTTTAAGACTATGCTGAGAATTTATTTACTCCAGCAGACACAATCCTTATCTCTTTGAAAGAGGAGAAGACCACACCAACCTTGGAGCACCTCTGCTCCCAGCAGCATTTGTGAGAGGGAGAAAGTGTTTGTTTATGGATCTCTCCTCTGAGTCCTGGCCTGATGGGCAGGCCTGTCCTGCTGTGATTAGTAGCATGCTAATGTGTGTAATCCTTTTGATCACAGAGCCCAGGCTCTATAAGTCATGTCACTGTCACCTCAAAGAAGTTCAACTATGTGATAGATCCCGTATTAAAAATTTTTACTTTGGAAGATTCAATTCAGTTATTATTGAGGAAGGATATGATGCAGTTATTGGAAAAAGATTTAATACAGTTATTGTTGAAATACTTTTTTTGCTTTGGTTTATACAGATGGAATGCTTTTCAGTTCAAAAAAATGCAGACAATGGTAATGATCTGCGTAGTCCTAGCACAGGAGTAGCTTATGAGCACCTTGACCATAGATATTTTAGGTTAGATTATTAGCCCTTAACACCTTGATTTTCGATGTGAGCAGCAGCTATGTTTCCTTGCACATTGTTTCACTGAAGTGGATTGCTCCTTACAAAAGCATTGTAAGCAGTATGGAAGCATCATCCGAGTCCTAAAGAATATCCTCTCTTGCAGTTCCTTTTTGGGAGGAAAAGAGGTAGCTAATCATGCTTTGTTTAATAAATGCACTATTTTGTTCTGCTGTTGTGACAAACAAAAGCTGTCATTTGAGGAAATACACCATATGCTGCCAATTGGTCTAAGGACTGGATATATCTGGAGCACAGAGCAGCAGTGAGCGCTCTTTAACAATTGCTCCTCCTCTAAAGAAATCCGCATCAATTTCAGTGGAGTAACGTGCTGCTCTGTCATCGGTGGAAGCAGCTGTTGACATTTTGAAAACCAGCTAATATGGACAGTGGTATCTGTGCATGCTTGGACATTTTCTCCCTCAAATGCATTGACTTCAATTTGGATGCTTATGAGCCTCAGCGAATCAGTGCTCGCTCTTTGCTGGATTGGTCCACGGCAAATTTAAAACTCAACTTTATTGCAGATACGAACTCCCATCCCTACCCTGTCAGACACATGTTTCAGCACTGTGTGAACCCAGTATTTAAACACCCACATTATTTAAGAAACCCCAAACTAGCTCTCTACCATTTTTTGTTGTCAAATCTGAGAAAGCAAACGTTTAAATATGACGTGAAGCCTCCTAACAAACGGCTGGCAATGCCTGGAGAGCAGCTGTCACTCATTAAGGCCTCCCCTAGGAGATGCTCTGCACTCTGTCTCATGCCACAGTGTGTTTGCTGATACATCTGCACTGGTGAGCTACAAGACAGGAAAAACTACCTTCTGAGGGTTAAATAAACTCTTCAAGACTAACTCCTCTTCTCCTCCTCACTTCCTAGTTTTATTGCAGACACGTAGTATCATTAATTTATTCTGTGGCACAGTTCCTTGGTAATTTCAGTGAGGACTTTTTGCTCAAAGAGTGCAAAGAGGACATGTGCTGTAATTTTCACTGACTGTGAATCTCTGTGTTAGAGAAAAAATGTGCACTCCTGCCCACAGGTAATGAGGGTTAAACACAGAAATTCACAGATTTCTTTTTAGTTTCAGTGAGGTGAATAGGAGAGAGTGGCCTTGGAAGACATAAATTGCCTTATCTTCCAGCAATGGCTTTGGCAGGTTCTTGTCTCATGTAGGTAGCAGAGATGTGTGTAGTACTAGTGGCCTTGAAGGCCTCAGTATGGTGTTGGCCATAATGGGAACTTTCTTGAAGTTTTGCCTGGTGCGTGTCTGTGACCTGATAGGAGTGCTTTGGTCAGAACCATATTCTTGAGCCTCCAGTCAGCTTTATCTGCTCAATCCCTGACAGATCTTCCTTTAGCCTGTTCTTCAAAACTTTTATTGGTAGAGCTTCAGAGCTTCCTAGCGTTACCAGTGGTTAACTATCATCATGGCTAGACAGTTCCTTCTAATATCTAACCTAAATCTCCCTTGCTGCATGCTAAACCAGTCCCTTCAGTTTTCCACAGCTGCAGGGAGCAGGACAAGATTATCACTGCCTTTTAGCAGCCTGACATATTTAAAACTTGTTACCATCTCTCATTCTCTCACCTTCATTCCTCCCTCCTTCCCTTCCAACTAAAGAAGCCCACTTCTTGTAGCTTCTTCTCCAGGGATCATACTTCCAAAACTTCTTACCATTCTTGTGAGCAGGGAGCAGCATCTTGCTTGAGGTAGGGCCCAAAACTGGATATAGGGCTGACAGGAGTAAAGAGCCTGACATGTGAAGCTCCTCTTAATCTGTCTCCAAGCCTGTTCACCTGTGTGTGCCAAGCCCTGCACTACTCTTGATGTCTCCTCTCTTTACAGCTCTAGCCCCAGAGACTCTTTTGCTGTACCACTTCATTTTGCGCTTCTGTGTTGCATCCTTCTTGTTCAGCAGGGTGTTTACACCTGCCTGTACTGTATCTCAGTCATCATTCCAGACTGGGTCTGTAATTTATTAAAATTTTATTCTAATTGGAATCCCTGAAAATGCTGGAAGCACTCCCTACAGATTTGTAATTGTAATCTTTATTCTAATTTACAAGTCATTAATGGAAATACTGAACAGAACAAGACCCCAGGCACAGTCCTTATATGCCTTTTCAGGTTGACATTGAATTTAATACCTACAAGTACAGATGTGAAGCATTTGTATACCCACCAAGAGTAAATTGTACCTGAATTGTATTCGCCTGGTTTGCATATAATGATATCATATGCATCCATCAAAAGCTTTCCTCGTTCCAATGTGCAACTTCTGCTGTTTTTTCCTCCCTACCCACTGTGCTCCCAACTCTGTCAAAGAAGAAAATTAAATTGATTAGACTTAATTTGTTCTGTTTTCTGTTTTCTCATGACTTTATCATGTGGGAGTGGATGCAGCTGCAGTGCAGGGCAGGAAGCAGGGTGATGGAAATGCCGCTGCTCCTCCTGGATCACACACTCACTCCCTCCTGCTTTGTGATAAATCAACACCTGTTATAAGTATTTACAAGTGGGTTGAATAATAGTTTGTCTGAGTTGATATCAAAGCCAGGCTGTTTGGTCTATGATACCTCAGATCTGTCGTCTTCCCTCTTTTGTTTGAAGTTAGAGAATATATTTGCCCTTCACTCATCCCTTGAGAATTTCTAGGAGGTATTTACTCATGGCTTGGAGGCTGCCCTGGCTAGTTCCCTGCTCCTTCCTTTACTCCTAGCCTAGACTTAGTTAAGCCCTGCCAAGCTGAATATACCCAACATATCTCTAATCTCTTTTTTCCTGTGTTCTAGCCTATCTTTGTGTTAAATATCTAATATTTGATCACAGTGAACATTGCTGTTTATGGCTCTTCAAGCACATGAATTTTATCTTTCCCAATGGAACATGTATGTGCAAGCCAGTGAACATGGTTTCTGCAGTGGAAGGCAGAGGCACAGTGTGCCAGGACAGCTGCATGCACGGCTGCCTGCCATTTACAGTCCCATCTGACTTTATTACCTTCAAAAAGATGGAATGATGAGGGTAAAAGCCTCATTTAATGTGTTTGGTTTTGATAAGCTCTCTCATATGTACACATGCAAAGCCAGAGTGAGAAAACAGGAGCAAGTACAATGGCCAAAGACTTAGGTATTCTCCTGAGATGTAGCTTGGGGTTATGTTTAGACTGAGCGAGTAGTACCATCTTGTATTAAAACTTCTTCCACAAGAACCTGTTTGCTACTGCTGTAGTCTGTCAGGCTTTTATCACTTGGTCTGAGACTTTCAGGTTGTGCCTCTCTCACAGACAAAATTTATTCTAATATTGTCAGCTAAACCAATTCAGCTGTTTCCAAGATAAATTAGGGGGGGAGGAGGGAGGAGAGAAGGAATGTTGTTTTGCCCACATTAAAAAGGGGAAAGAAAAGAAATCCTCCAGCTGTTTGACTGAGACCTGCAGTGTTCGGGACCAGGATCTGTGGTGACAAGGCTCGGAGACATCTGCACGTGTTCTCTGCAGACTTGCCTCTGTTTCTAGGTGCTCTGTTTTCCAGAGATTTTTCTCTCCCATCCATCAGGACTCCACATTCTCTGGTGCTGAACAGCCCACCAGTGACCCAGCCCTGTGCAAGGACAGCGCTCATGCCCTAATGACTCCAACGTTGTGTGAGCAGAGCATCCCTGCACAGCCCCAGCATGGTGCCCTTGCCCAGGGCTGCAGTGATGGAACTGGATTGTCTCCATAATGATGGTTCCTGCATTTTCCAGGTACAAGTGAAACAGGCTCTTGCACATGGGAACAGAAAGCAGTCACAGAGGTGCTTCTGCTGGAAATGTCGATGGGACAGAAGCTGGTCATCAGGAGGGGAAGGAGGAAATTGGGGTGATGGATCTGAACCACGAGAAGCTGTTAGGGATGCAGGAGGTCAGGACAAACTGTACCCCTAGCTAGCATGGTGGTTGGCTGTGTGAGAAGAGTGGCTAGACTGGTGGGACCAGGAGCTGGGAAGGCAGGGAAGGGAATCTGCAGGGCAGTGAGGACAAGTGGGTGTGGGAAGTGGGAAATGCATTGGGCTGCATGGTGGTGAGGAATTAGCAGAGGTGGGGGGGATATGGGGTTGCCTGGACAAAAGCATTGGTACTGGATTTGATGGGCACAGGCATGGAAAAGAGCACGGCAGATAAATTACTGCAGCCAGTTTTTTGGCTCATCCCATGTCTTCAGAGTGCAGATAGCTTGACTTACCACAATTGGGCTGATGTGGAGAGGCACTAGGTTCTTGCAGCAGTTGTTTTGAACCTGCCTAGCTTACTTTTAAGGCTAAGGGCTTTAAAATAATCAGGTTGTAAGCACTTCAGACTGTGTGCCTAGAATGGAGAGGGTTGTTTTCACATTAGTCTGTCTGCATAAATGCTTCTGTCTGGCACATGTCTGATATGAAATGGGAATAATATCACCCAGACGTGAGTGAAGATAAGCTAGTTTAATGTGTTATCTAGATAGTGCGCTTTGTAATTTAGAAGCCTGTTAGTAACTCTGTGTTCAGAGCGGTGTTTGGATAGCTGCTGTAGATAAAGCCCAGGAAGACCAGCATCACCTAGCCTGCACATCCACTGAGGTATGAGTCCTGCAGAATTCAGTAGCCTGAAGTCATGTAATTACAAACTGCAGCAACTTGTGTGTCCATGCAGGGTGCCTTGATTTTGGCAATTCATGATGTCTGTATGCCTCATTTTGCAGTATGAATCATGTTCCTTCGATGTTTTCTCTTCTGTGCAGTTATACAGAATCACTTACAAAAAATGTTAGCAGTAGTTCTGCAGAGGTGGGGCAGGCAAGTCATGTGCCAGAAGGACTTCAGGGGCTGTGTTCAAACAGCTGAAGGATTGCCACCTTCTACTTGAGTATTTCAAGTAGCAGAGAGTGGGGAGATATAACAGAGGGCAGATAGGTCTTCTGGTCTCCCACCCAGTATGTGGATGCTGCGCCAGGATGCTTTCTGAAACTAGGACTAAAGCAGTCCTGGGGTAAAGTTTGGACTTGATGGTCTTAAAGGTCTTTTCCAACCTGTGATTGTAAAGGGTGGATGTGCTGCTCCAAACACCATGCAGGGGGGAGAGTGGGAATGGCATGCAAACCATTTCAGAGCATGGAGGTAAGAGCTGCTTCTGCCACTGCTGAAAGTGTTGGCATTCATCATTGCTGATACTGGTCATCGTACATGTGGTGGTGGTACCCCCACCATCCTCCAAAATAATAAGGTTTGGAAACCCCTGCCACTAGGGAAACCTGCAGCTGAAGGCAGACTATCAACAGTAAACAGTGTGTTTCCCCCACTGAGAATGGGCTCTAGAAACAGCTCAGAGGAAACTCTAGCACCAGATTTCTTCAGGGTGACTTTCAGGAGGACTGTGGCTTTTCTCAGGGCCAAGATGAGATCCCTGCTCTTGGACAGAGCACCCCGAGACAAGGTGCTCTGATGACGTTTCCCTCTGGGGGTCTCATTGTGTCCTGCTTGCCGAGGCTGTGGATCCCCATTGTGTCCACATACAAGGGGGCCAGTGCTGATTTCCGCCATTCATGCTTGTTTCTTTGCATCCAAGTGTGCAGCTGAGAAGTTTCCAGAGAAAAGCTTGGCCCCTGTTTCCAGTGTTATGCGGAGCTGCACCGGCTGCTGGGGATAAGTCGGAAACGCTGGCAAGATAGCAGGCATCCTCAGGAAGCAAACCCTATCAGAAAGCACTGATGTCATTGGCAAACAAAACAAATGACTGCTGGAAAAACAAACTGTTTTCCAGCGTTGTTGATCTTCCCTCAAATTAGCAGCTCTGCACAGCCTTTACTCTTTTGGCCCAGTCTGACAGAGTATGTACAGGACAGCACTGCAGCACTGGTTTTGTTACTCCTGCAGATCCAATCCCTTTGATTTTATGTTTCAGATTTATTTATCTAAGGGAGGGTGGGAAGAGCATCCCAGCACTGCAGCCAGGTTTGGAAAGCTGGCTGGTGTCCTTGTGTACATTATGTGCTGATAAGGTTGATGTCCTGCAGGGTTTGCTCAGGCAGGGCCTCTGGCTCCCCTGCCCCGGCCAGGTTTGATGTGGGGGAAGGCACCTCCCCATGACTTCTGCACAGCCCAATTATTCCCTGTGAGGGTGGTGAGACACTGGCACAGGTTGCCCAGAGAAGTTTTGGCTGCCCCGTTCCTGGCAGTGTTCAAGGCCAGGTTGGATGGGTCTTTGAGCAACCTGGCTTAGTGGAAGGTGTCCCTGCCTGTAGCAAGGAGCTGGAACTGGGTCCTTTCCAACCCAAACCATTATTTGATTCTATGTGTCCTAACAGTGTTCCATGCAGTGGCCACAGCCACTACTGCTACCAGCTGCTGGCAGCTTGTGCCATAGGCATGGAGCATTTCTCTATGTGGTGGGTCTGGGGAGAGCTCACTGTGGTACTGGTGCTGAGGGCACCGTGGCAGGCTGAGTGGTGCAGGCTCCTCTGCCTTGTTACTATGTGAGTTGTGACAGGCACAATGACAGCATCCTGCTCCTAGCCAGGCCTTCCCACCAGCCATAGCACAACAGGGCTTTCCCTTCCACACACAATAGATTTGCAGAGCAGTAGGAGACAGTTGCACTGGTTCATCATGGTGCATTTCCACCTTGTTGCACCTCACTACCAATACTGAGAGGAGGTTCAGAGTAAACCCCATGGGCTGGAAGTTTCTTAGCCACTTGCTTTTGCCTCTCTGATAGCACCATGGCTACAGTGGGCGGCAGAGAGGGGGTTAAGCTGTGCTCCAAGCCGGTCTGACAATAATAGCAGGAAAAGCACATTTCTTCCTTGCACCTGTGAGTGCTCTGATCTGCTTTCTGCTGTTTATGGTGGTCACATTGGATCTTTCTCTTGTTAGAAGCTGAACAGCTCTAGCAGCCAGCTGTTCCCCTTGCTCTGCTCGAACCTGGCTCCTTTCACAGTCCAGGGCAGCGAGAGGATGGAAAAACAGCCTTTTAGGTCAGCATTCAAAAATAACCCATGGAGCTTTTCCTTTCTTCCAAGAGGGAAGGGTCCTGCTCCTCTCCGCTTTCTGCCTGCTTGTACTTACTGCTGGCTCACTTACTCAGAACACTTATTGGGCGTTTGAAGTCCTGTTCTAGCAAGGGATACTCCTAAAATATCTTCAGCATAGAGCTTTAAATAAACAAATAATCTCTGTTTTTAAAGGGTGTGTAGTGTTACGTGTGTGAGAAGGGAGAAGATTCATAAAGTTCTGGAGACAAACCAGTTTAAGGTTCTCAAGCTGAAAAGCCACTTCTGCAGCGTTCCAGGTTCCCAGTTGAACTGTAGCTCTGCATAAAACCTGTGCATGTTTTTTTATGCTGTGGGCTATCCTCAGGCAAGTGCTGTGGGCAGTGCAGGGCAGAGGCAACTAGAGTGTCCCTGTGTGCCTGGGAGCTGCATACCAGGCTGGACCAGAGCGGCTGGCCGGACCGGCTCCACAGTCTGCAGAGCATCCCGGAGACAGGGCGGGAGCAGAAAATGGTTGGGGTGCTGGGTAGGCAAAAAATGGCCATAATATATGGAGTGCTGCACCACAGAAGCTGGTTTACAATCTAAGCCACCCAATCAACTTCTACGTGTATGTAGCCTGAGAGATATAGTACTAATAAATGCACAGGAGCCAAATCAATAGTTGCTTCATCTCAAGTAAATAATTGTAAACAGCAGTGAACAGAGTTCTTTCTTCTTGCCCATGAAGAGCATTAGAAACCAGTGTATAAAGTACTTGCTTGTCATGATCTTTGCAGAGACTATCTCATTTTGACTAGCTGCCAATGCTGGGTTCCTGGCCCTCAGGTACACCTACTACTTCTAAGGACACAGAGTACTCACCAGGTGTGTTAAAGGAACTCTTCAGGTGGGGAAAATCATCTTAAGTATTTTACATAACTGATCTATTTCTGTGTGTTTCACTTCTTTATCCACCTTTTGCTTTAATTTCTTCTAGTAACACAGCCCAAGCAAGGAGGAATATATCAGAATGGGTCCATCATTGCATACAACCTACAGAATAGATCATTACCTTCCACAGATTTTAAAGCTCTAGGAAAATGGGTGTTCTATAGTTGCCATAATTCCATAAAGATGTGAGAGTGGTATAGAAAATAAAGATTGTTGCCAGTCAGCTAACTGAGTTTACTGGGTCTTTGCTCTAGTCAGTGCAGAATTGAGGGCAGCTCTGGTGACCAGGAAGAAAAGTCATGACTGTCCCATGACTTGGAAGTCATTGAAACACAACAGACACAATCATCTCAGGTTGTTGCCAGTTGTTTTACACAGTGCAATTGTGCTGTAAAAACAGAGTGTGCTTGAAATCTTAGGGTTTTTATTATTCTAGTTGAGGATTACTGATTACTCCTTCCAGGAGACCAAGAGGCTGAAAACAAAGTAATCCCTAAAAACGGACTGTCTAGCTGGGGTATGCATGATATTACATGGGTTTCTCATGTGGTTGCATAAAATTAAGTTTTGTTCTCATGCATATTTTGTCCTTGTTCATGTGAACGTTTTTTCTTAATGGAATATGCAGAGCTGCAGGGAGAGGCATGCTGCCTTGTCATCCACCCCCTCCTGCAGCAGCTCCAAATGTAATACAGAACACACCTCTCCATGACTGGAAAAAAATTGTTCTTTACAGAAAGTGTGGGCTTACCTCCATCCGGTGCAAAGCATTTGTATTAGATCACTTAGTGGCATCTGAAAGCTGCAATCACCAGTGAATTCTTCAATGGAAGGGACTGAGACAGTAGCAGGGCAGCATCTGCTGCTGGGCTGAGTGCATGGAGGTGTATTGCCCAGTGAAAGTCAGCACATGATTCATCCGAAGCTGCATGCACTTTGCTTCATCTGTTTGGTGCTGAGGAAGACTGAGGCCAGGGGATGAGACTTTTAGCTTCAGGAGCTTATCAGCTGATCAGAGATATCTTTCCTTGTTTAAAGCAGCCTTCTGTTTGTTATGGTTTTGTTTTCCAGTGATGGATCCTTATGGAAAGAGCTTTTTGATGGCACAGCTGTGAGTGAAACCAGCACAACATGTTCAGTGTGGAGGACCTCCTTATTTCTCATGGATATAAGTTGTCAAAAAATGCCCCTGTTTCATATGAGAACAGGTATGATGGATACCGGCAGGAAATCACGGGGAACAGATCTGCTCAGAGAACGCTGAACGGGTTTGCGGCAGAATCCAGAGCTGGGGCTTACAGCAAGAAACCTCTGGTGAAAACCAACTCGAGCGGCACTGAAAGCAGCCATGGGAGCCAAGGGAGGCAAGCAGGTCCTGGTTACCACCATGACCTTCAGGGTTTGTCCACTTTTCATACTTCAGAAGGGGGGTAAGTTTCAGCATCATGCCATGGCTTTGCTTTCTCTTCCTGTTGGTTCTGACAGTTAACTAAGCATGACCCTAACCTTTGACACCACCTTCCTGTACTCCTTTTCTGCTCCCATACTAGTGACCATTTCCATGCAGTACAAGTCCACATGAAGCAGTGGCACATCCGCTCATCTTCTGCTTAGAGCTAGGCCTTTGAGACTATTGGGGTGATGGGAAGTGGAATATTTAATTTGCTAATGTGGTCTATATTAGGAAAGGCCTTTCCGATGGGTTTAGAAAAGCTCAGTCCAAGTACAGTGAAAAAAAAAAGGAGAGAGGCAAAAGCTCATCCTTCACTTTTAAAAAACTGAAGCTTCTTCTTCTGCCATATACACACCCTGATTTTTGCTGTGGATTTAGCCCCGTGCTGAGCACATTAGGGTGTGCCTAAATGCACCAAGGACTCT
Source organism: Agapornis canus (assembly GCA_036873685.1). Classification (NCBI taxonomy): domain Eukaryota; kingdom Metazoa; phylum Chordata; class Aves; order Psittaciformes; family Psittacidae; genus Agapornis; species Agapornis canus. The sequence goes on along the minus strand of JBAFWW010054188.1, from coordinate 36,376 downwards.
CTTGGGTTTCTGAGCCTGCTTTCGTGAAGTAAACATGAGAAGGTGCCTGTGCATTTCTTTTTAAAACCACTCCAAGCCAGTGGGAGCTCTTGTCATCACTCCAGAAAGCGTGCTTGTACAACCGTGGCTTGCTTAACACAGAGTACGTGCACACTGGGGCTGGGGCAGGCTGGGCAGGAAGAGCTGTGTGTACAAACTGCCGCTTGGCCATTGTTCTGCAGCTATTTGAGTGCTGCAGATGAACAAAGGAAAGGGGCTAGAGCAGGACTGGAAGCCAGCCCAAGTGTGACGATAGTTTATGAGGAAAAGCCCCTTCCTCCTGTCCAGTGGGCCTGAAACTGGAAGCAGGGCAAAACACTGTCGCCTTGGGAAGTTGTCCTCTTAGGAAGACCTTCATGTGGCAAAGACATGTGGGCCCTGGCTGCTGGGCTTGTCTGCTCTTCCCCTTCATGTCTCTTCTGCTCGCAAGTGTGCTTGCATGGAGCAGGAATGGCTCTTGGCTGCCAGCTAGGATAATGGGAAGGAAGAGATGTGAGCTCTACAAAGCAGTCCTAGGGCAGCACATCCCAGCCGTGGTGAAAGTCCCCAGGTGGAGCCAGCCCTTCTGCAGAAGGAAGGAGAGGACACAGGTTTAAAGGTAATGGGGAGGATTCTTCATGGTGTGTTATGGGTAAAGTAAACTTGACAGCAATAAAGTGAGGGAAGACAATGAGAAAGAATGAGAGAGGAAAAGGTTCTGAAGCAGGGGAAGAGGGTGTGCAGGGGGGCCAAGGAGGGTGGTGCTTGGTCTTGGAACCGAGTTTACAGTGTGGAGAAAAACTGGTGTGAAGAAGATATATGGCTGTGCAAGGCTGGAAGCTACTCCCATGCTGCTGCTCCCAAACCCTGTAAGGTAGAGCCTGTGTGGGTGCATGGTGGCAAGGGAGGACCGCTGCCTCCCTCCATCCCTCATCTCTGAGCACGTCTGTGGGGGATCACATATCTGCCCCATGTTTCAGACATGGCAGACGTATCTGCAACTGCTCATGATGGCTAAATACAAAATAATGCAATCTGACAATTTAAACATCTCTTTCTAAAACCCAAAATGCAAGGAGTGGAACCTGTCAGTCTGCAGTGTAGTTAAATACTCTAGCCTGTTTTTTTAAAGTGTCTTTTCCACATAACATAGGGAATACAGCCCTGGAAGTGGCTTTGTCACACCTTCATAAAGATAGAACTCTTTTCTTATTGTTACAGCAAACTCTGATTCCCAGAGAGCCTATTGGGAACTCTTACAAGGCACTAGCAGCTATGAACAAGGGAAAACCTTTGTCTGAGCTATGCCTTTCTTGCCACCCCTGGATGCGCAGAGTACCTCTGGTGCAGAGCACGGCACTGAGCTGCTGGTACAGGAAGGGAGGAACGAGTCCTCTGGGGCAGATCCAGGAAAGCTGGCTGCAGCTTCAGTGCTGCAGCACCCATGGTCCAATTGCTGAGCTCCAGCCAGGGTGACAGGCCCCTTCCTGACCCTGAGGCACAGGGCTGCCATGCCACTGTGAGCTGTTTCTAAACTGAAGGCAAGGTGACCCACTTTGGAATGCTTTGGCCTTTTACAGGTAGGCCGTGGTGAATTCCACTGGGGATTTTGATCTCTCCCGCTGTCTAGTTTCTGTGCTGTCGTAGGAAATACATTCCTGGTTCTCAGGCTGGGAAAGAACTGCACACTGCAGAGATCTGGGAGCCATTTAGGCCTGAAGAGGAGACAACCACCCAGCAAGATCCAGCATGAAGACACTGCTCTCTGGGCACTGCAGGCTTCCTGCAGCCATTTCCTGGCACTGCCTTCCCAGTGCTGCACCACAGCAGGAAAGGCCCAGAAGAGGCAGTGTGTCACAGCTGCCTTCACAGACCCTGACCAGCTCCATGGCAATCCGGAGCATGACTCAGGCTCCTCAGCCAGGGCATTATCTACACCATGCTCTTGCCCAGACCACTCACTGATACAGGAAAGCTAATCACCTTCCAAGCACCACAGAAGCGAGTGACGGTGCCCACCTCGTTGCTGCCTACACAGACAGGTTTACAGGGCTCAGGGTGTTTCATGGTGGCAGGAGATGATGCTGTTGTCTCTGCTCATTGGGGTGGTTATGCTGATGAAACTTTGCAGAGGAGGAGGGGGAGGAGACAAGCTTCATAGCAACTGCATGTGGGCACATCACACCGCCCGCTGCTGCTGCCTGCCTGCCTGGGGGTGATACCCCAGTGGAGCCGAGAAGTAATGTTTTGCTTCATCTCATTGTTCTTCAGGCAAAGTGTGGGGAAGCAGGTGATGGAAGCGCTGTCCTCACTGTCCTAACTTAACTGAACATTAAGAGGTCTCACAGTAAAGGTTTGGGAGAGGAGATGAGGCAAAAGAAATGAGAAAGCTGACCCTATTGGTAGAGATGACAGGGTTCATAGAACTCTCTCCTGCTTCTCTTCAGAGGGGAGAGAAAAGGCACCTTGGTCAGCTGTTTGTGTGGGAGAAACTCTGTTGGTAACTAGCAAATTGAGGCAGAAACAGACATCATTAATGAGATCACCTGCTGGAAATATTAGAAAAGTGTGCTGGTGTTTCCCAATGCTAGGGCTTGGAAAATTGTATGTGAGGATAGGCTCCCAAACCACAACAGGAGCTGCCAGTGTCCAGAGCAGCCCTCTGAAAAGTTTTCCCCTTGATGCCAAATCGTGGAAATTCCTGAACAGTGCCTCTTGGTTGGGCACAAGGCAGCTCAGGCACCATGAGCTACTTACTGGGTGCTTACTGTCTACCATTTGCATACGGGCAGCCAAAAACAGGGACAAAACCTCCCTGGACAGCCCTATAGTGGCCTCATTCTGCAGGGTTTTGACTTGAAGCTTGTGCCACACTCCTTCACTTCTGGCCCCAATATGTGCATCATGTGAGGTCCTGCTGGTCAGTCACCCTAGGGGAACTGGGCAGGTTCCACCCGTTGCTCTCAGCGTGGCAGCTTGGTGAAATGCAGTCATGCAGGCAGTGCAAGGTGGACTGATGGCCTGCAAAGACCTAAAATTCATAGAAAGCTAGCAATAGTTAGGGGAGGTCTTTTGAACAGTTTTCATTAGATACAGATTCAGTTTACAGCATTTCATGATAGCAAACATGATATTCATTAGAAGCAGGCCTGTTAGAAAAGAGTTCTTGATGTTAAAATCTGCCTCCTTGGTCCCTCTGACCTCTCTGTCACTGTCACTTACATCTTCCTGGTTGGTCCCATGAGACTGCTCTGTTCTTAGCACCCCTCGCAGCTGTGAAGCAGTTGCAAGCTCCTGTGTCCAGGTGTGCATTTCTTTGTGCATCAGTACTGGCACATCATGGAATGACACAGAATTCTGTAATAGTATGATCAGAGACTAGCTATGGCTAAGAGGGGCTCTGGGGTCTTTTCGCTGATAATATGTCCTGGACATGAAGACTGCAGCATGACTGGTGTTTGCCATGTAAATTTTTAGCATCAGTGAGGCTGTAGTGGAGCATTTTGAACTTGGGGTGCCCCTTGGATTCTTCTTCCCACCACTTCATTGGCCCAAGACCCAAAAGTGTCATCTATTCCAGAAGGAGGCACTCTCTGCTGCAGCAGTGACTGCAAGCAGTGTGGTTGTGCAGTGCTGCCCCACTGCCTGCCTGCCTGCCATGCCTGCAGTGTGCACATGTGCAGGAGCTGTTTTCCATCCTTGGAAGCAGAGGAGCCTTCAAGCTGGAGCTAAGCAGCAGTGTGCTTTGGAAGGCTGTGGAGCATCCCCTTCCCACTCCACAGTGCAGTGCCCTGCTCTCCAAGGGTTTATGCTGCCTACAGTACAGGCTGGCTGTAACCACTTCTAGCACCTGAGCCAGGAGCTGGAGAAATTGATATTGTCCATCTTGAATAGACCATAGAAACGATCAGGCTTAAAATGCTCTGAATACCTCCTTTTAAATATCTTTTCTGCACTCATGTTGCAGTGATGACATAGTACACGTTATGTGGTGGTTTGTATCATGTTCCAAAGTTAATTACCGGAGACTAGCTATTAATATTTTAACCTTTAAAAATAAATCTAATCTTTTAAGCAGCATTTAATAAATGGAGAAACATTTCTGTCCTAACTTGGGCTAATTTACTTTAATAAATGACTGAGCTTGGATTTTGTTTGTTTTTAAAAAAGGCAAACTAACCAAAATTCTTCTGTTTTAGTGGTTTCCTAGGAAAGAGTCGAGTAATGCTTCCTTCCCTTTCCTGATTTGCTATTAAATCCTTTAAACAGATAGCCCATTCCATTCCCATGCTGTTAGTTGAAATTGTTGCATATCTCAATATTACTGTCTACCTTACCTCCTTCCCGGGATGTTTTTATATTTAGGTTAATAAGAATTTGGGTTTACTTTGATATTTTTGATGGTGAATTAAGCTTTGCAACATCATCTCTGGAAATACAAAGATTTTTAGATGCTTTTCTAAAAGACAGGCTACCACTGAATCATTTTAGGGAAGTCTGATGGTCTGTGTTGGGCAAGATGTCAAACTAAATAATCATAACAGTCTCTTCTGATCTTGGAATCTCTGACTCTGTACTTTATGCAATTTCTGCAGACCCTTTTAAAATAATGGATAAAATCAAACAGAAAGAGCAATCTCTCCATTCCCTCCTCAGTAGTGCTAGACACTGTCACCTTGTTTTGTAAACACAGGTACAAATGGTGCCATAGCAGTGTGAGGATGAGATGAATAGGTAGATCTGATAATCATAGAAGGAGGCAACATTTGTTCAACTCTGTGCCTCCACATGCAGAGGGGCATGGAGATGTTCGTTGTCCCTGCAATCAACTTTCCAATGTAGCAGATATTCTGTTATATCTCACTGATTAATGATGATGACTTGATGATCTTGAAGGTCTTTTCCAACCTGGTTGATTCTATGATTCTATGGCTGTTACTTCCTGGGGTTCAGCAGTGGAACTGTACTTTGCGCTTTAGCAGCAGAACATTTTGTTCAGATGTTAAAGTCTTAATCCAGTTGAATTAATATGAACAAGATGCTTATTATCCCAGTTTGGTTTTTAAACTTTTATAGTCATAGATGAAGTTAATATACATAAAAGAAAATTGCTGTGGGTTTGCATTGCTTAATTTTCATTCCAAATTTTGAGTTGTATTAAGTTTTTACAAACTGCTATTTAAATAGATCAGGGTTTTTTTTTTAGTAAAAAAGAGCCAGATGACTGTTTCTATACCTTGGGGTGGAGGGAAGAGAAAGAAATTCTTGGGTTCCATCTACATACTTGTCCTATTTCTGTCAATTTTGATTTTTCTTTCCACTCTTATGCTGGTGGCAGCCACATAGTGTAAAGGCAGTTATATTGTTGGACACCCCAGGTACAAGAATAGCAGAACACGGTTCAAGTAGAAGATGAATTAATTATTTATATAGAAGGGTACGGATTTTGTTCCACAGTAATATGTAAAGCAGTTTACACCATTCAGAACACACAAAGAGCTTATTCTGTTCATGTAAATCTGTGTCCTGGGTTTTTAATCCACAGTAAAATGACTCATGTCTTTCATGTTTCAGTACTGGATTGCTGGAGTTAATCCCTCTTTTATATGGGAAATTTATACTTCTTTTGAGGTATTTTAGATTTTAAATATTGGTTCCCCGTTAATCAGAATTGTGCTGATACATCACCATTGTTTTGGCATGTGTCATTTAATCCAAAGTATTTTGAAGGAATTTATTCCCTCGGAAAAATGAAAAGAAACAGCACTGGAAACAACATGTAAAATTCAGTTCTTGTAGTACGATGCAAGTCATGTTTCTTACAGAATATATCTTACGAAATAGCCCTCTATCTGTTCTCCTTACCTCTTCTTTTTGAATTACTATTAAACTTGTGTATCACAGTAGTCCCCTTGACATCTATAGATTTTGATGTAGCAGAGTGCAGAAATAAGTTTAGCACAATCATTTCTGGTTTTCTGGTGTCTGTCGAGGATGGCTGTGCATGCTTGCACAGCATGTAACTCTGTGCATTTGTTTCTCTCCCTAACAGCTTTGCATAGCTAACAATGTGCCAGCAGAGCACTGGTCCCTTCCTTTACTCACATTAATGACTGACTTTTAAATCCTCTCATTAAAATCGTAATATCATCTGATTGCAAACAGATTACACAAACCCCATTGGCATAACTCCACATTTGACCTCCTAATGTGCTTTACTCATAAGAGAAAGCGTGGGCATCTGTGCAAACTGCCTGTGACACTGCATTTCTTTTTCAGGGTTTATGACAGGCCTCAATTAGCACGGTCTTCCCAGCCCAAGACTGATAAAGATCTTGCCTACTGGAGAAGACGAGGACAGGACTTCAGTGTGCTCCTGGGCTATTCCCAGAAAGCTGGTGTGGAAATGAAAGGCCTGGCTGCAACCCCGGGGGCACCCCAGCACCCCAAGGAGAGTCAGCTGAAGGTGGGCACAGGTGCAGGGTACAGCAGAAGACGCGGCTTGCAGGAGAGCTGTGAAGTGCCCAGTGACTGCAGATGGCAAAGTATGGGAATGGAAAGCTGGAATCAGCCAAAAAAGGTAGGGAGGCAAATGTCTGAGGGTGAGAGGGAGAAGCTGCTTCAAGAGCTGTATTCACTGACTCTGGGAGACAATGTACTGAGCACCCACAACAAGGGGAAATCACAGTCGTTGCCAAGGGTCCTTTCACCCGAGAGCATGAGGTGCGTGGAGATGCCCTCCCTGACCAACAGTAACAACTCACTCAGCGTAACTAAAGCCCCCTCCTATCCCCCAAGCAAACTGAGTGTGGAACCAGCCAAGCCCCATGAAACGGGAAGCCATGTCCTTCCCCTGGTGAAACCCAAGTATGGGAAACCTCTCAAGCCTCCCTCCTACGAACTGCAGCGGCAGACCAGGGCACCTGCCCATACTGTGGGTTTCCAGGACCACTACCAGAAAGATGAACCCATTTCCTACTTAGCCAAAGTTAATGAGCCAAGGCAAGAGGCTTGCATTCAAGACTCTGGTTTGGAGCCCCCAGTCTATGTACCTCCTCCTTCTTACAAATCCCCACCTCACCAAAACGTGACCCCGCATCCTCTCAGTGAAGTGCCTAACACAGACACATATGCCAGCAGCAATCAGCAGGGTCCTGCAGAGCGGGTTGTCCCCTGCCAACGACCAGCCATGAATACTTCTGAAGCAGGGGTTGACCCTTGCAAAGACAACCATCTTCCTCATGGAAAGCAAAGCCATGTAAGGCGCTCTGCTGACTACCTGCGTTCTGTTCAGTATATTCCCTTTGATGATCCTCGGATACGACATATTAAAATTGTACCACCGGAAGGTCTTCAGGACAACACTAAATACACTGAAAATGCACGCAGTCCCAGTTCTGGTGCTTTGCAAGAGAGAGATCTTGAAGTACAGTACAACAGTGCCTTTCTGGATGCATCAAACTTGTCCAAATCTGCAAAGGGCGAAAGAACTTCCATCAGCTCCACCCATAGCAACAGATGGTTGGCACCATCCATCCAAGATCAGGAAAACTGTGCCTTGCTGGACCAAAGAGACAGTTGTAGCACAACTAATCACAGCCCCTGTAATGAAGCCAGTGCAGAGTACACAAAAGGCAAACTTTCTGTAAGAAATTCACATATGGACAGCACCTGTGAGACTGTTACAAAAGTGAAAAAGTTTGAACCTGGAACAGGGATGCAGAGTAAAAAGAGTTCAAAGAAAAAAATGAATGAAACTATATTTTGTTTGGTATCTATCCCAGTTAAATCAGAATCCAATCTGCCAGATACAGATAGGAACAACAACATAACCCAGAGCCCTGGTAAGAATGGGTTTGATAACAATGGGGCTTTGCAAGAACAAAGTCTCTTAAGTATGTCTTCAACGGACTTGGAGTTACAAGCGCTTACAGGAAGCATGACCAATAAAAATGAGTTACAAAAACAAGAGCTGTGGAGACCAGAAGAGTTCAAACAAATGAATGACCTCAGGTTTATTCAGCCTGCAAAACACAGAGAGCTCAAATACTCTGGCTCCTGGCCAGGTGATCAGTACAAAGACCAGCAGACACAGACCAGTTTCACAGAAGAACCTAAAAGCCCGCAGTTTTTCCATGGTACAAAGCCTGAGCAGCCCAGTAGTAACAAACCGCTGTCTCCGAAGCTCCTAGGATGTACACTGTCCACGATAGGGTCAAACCAGGCAGAGTTATCTTCTGATGAGAGAATCTGCAGGCAGAGCAGTTATGGTATGAAGGGTCAGATGTACCTCAGCCAGTCTAGCAACAGTGCATTTTCCAGGACTGCCGCCTCAGTCCTTCAGGCCCCCTCCCCAAAAGTGCTTCGGAGCCATCCCATGTCTGCCCAGGAGAGGGAAACTGGCCTTCTTCCCAAGGGAGATGTAATTAAGGGAGAATCAGGTGCTCCCTGCAACAGTAAAGAGCTGTTTGGTCAGTTCCTGTTGAAGCCTGTAAGTCGCCGTCCCTGGGATGCAATAAGTGAGCTAGAAAGTTTTAACAAGGAGCTGCAAGAGCAGGAGGAGAGCACAAGCAGTGAGGAAGATTTGGAAAGTGCTGCGACTTCCCTGCAGGCAGGTGCCCTTAGGCAAAAGAGGGCATCCAGAAATGAGAAGTTGAACCAGGAGCCAAAACACAGTGGGAAACCGGAAATGGTTGTGCCAGAAGGGCCTGTATTTAAGTCAGGAAGAGTTAAAAGTAAGTCTGAAAGTTGGAGTTTGGGAACAGAGCATGGTGGCGAGCCAGGCAGCATTGTCTCTCAAGGCAATTTGCAGCCAGGAGGGAGCAGTGAAGGAGTCAGACCAGCAGATGGAAGTCTGATAACAGAAATGAGGATGGGGGAAGCCAAGAACATAAAAAGCAAGCAGCCAGTTCAGGTGGACCCTCTCCAGAGAGTTTTGTCCAGTAGCTCAAGCAGTTCATGTCACAGTAATCCTTTCAATAACCCTGTCTTGCAGGCTATGAGTGAAGACCAAAATTACCTAGACTTTGTTAAGCTGAGCAAAGGTGCAACTCCCACAAATGATACAGTATTAGAGAGAGGCTCAGCAGTACACCTGTCACTAACGAAGAGGAACCATGGGCGCTCAGAGCCAGATTTGAGGTCAGTAGGACTTGATGTAGCCCCAGGACCCAGTGCTAACAGTTCTGATTACTCTTCAAATACAAATGCAGTGGAAATCCCTGTGAATGAGTCATTGCAGGCAAGAGCTGCAAGAATTTTAGGTATAGATATAGCAGTGGAGTCTCTCCTTCCGGATGACCCCGTTGGGCCCTACCCAAGCGCTAGCCCTGCAAATGGTGCCCAGGACTTTGGGTCATCAGTGGGGAGCACAGTAAGTGACAAAGAAAAACAAAAAGAGGATTCTTATGAAGGCAGACGAAAGTGTGGCTGGACAGAGAGTGCTCTCTTTGTCAGAGTAGGAGCCCGATCTTTATACCCTGATCAATGCCAGACTGCTCACCAGGAAACCAGTGCTAAACCACAAGTAACAGAGCAAGTTCATGAACAACCTGTGAGTCCCAGCCAAGGTGAGGACCAGAACTTGGTTTGCAAGTCAACTGTGTATCAGCATTCAGAAAAGAGAGTGAGAAGCACTTCCAAAGTGATAGAGACACTCCAAGGCAAGCTCACTTCTCCACCTAGCCGGACTGCCATGGATCGCTTAGTACGAATGAAAGAAGTTGACTCTGTGTCCCGGATGAGACGTCTGAGCATTAAGAGTGCAGACTCAGGGGAGGAGGTGGATGAGGAGAAGCTGTCAAGGGTACAAGAGGAAAGAGGAAGCAAACTGGCAAGCTCAGGGGCTGTTTCCAAGCGTGTCATCTCTCTCAGTGAAAACGGATACTTAGGTGGAATGGACAAGAAGAAGATTGACAAAGATTTTTCTTTAGGTAAGAACCCTATTGCAGGAGATCCGGATGGGTGCTGTTTTCTTATGTAATGGGCATAATCGATTTGCTTATGCCCACATAATGCTGCTCAAATAGTTACAGGCTGTAGGTGGTACTACCCCATCTGGTTGCCATCCCTTTGCTCTCCTTGTGGAAGAGATGAGTGTTCTCTGATCCCATTTTAGGAAAAGGTACTGTAAAACTCACTTGTGGTACTGAACCTCATTCACAGAGACTGGAGCGCCCTCTGAGGTCTTATCTCTGTCTAATTTTTCAGGGAACAGCCAGCTTTAAACAGCAGAGTTGAAGGATAATCACTCTAGTGCCAGTGTTTGGGAATGTGGTGATTTAATCACAGCCTCTCCTTGAATTCCCATTTTTTCCCTCTCTTGAGTAGACACATACTGTATCAGAGTTCAGAAGAAACTGAAAGTAAGAATCTGATGTTCTTCTGTGGAGCCCCTGGGAAATGGCTGCATTGAGAAGCCTGGAAAATTCTCTCTCTCTCATGAATATTTTCCAGCTCAGATGTTGGGAATAGCTGTTATCCCCAGGTCAAATGGAAAGTTGACCTTCTCAGTGAACACCTTTTTTTTGTGTGTGTGCGTGTGTTCCTTGTCTCTCAAAAGTATAGGAACTTGTGTTGTCCATATGCATCCCCAAAGTAACATGAACTGTTCTCTCTTCAAAATGGTTTTCATATGGCCTTGTGTTGAACACTGAAAATCAGTTGTTGCCATAGATCTGTGTAAAGGGATAAATCTCCCAAGCCACCTGTCTAGTCCATTAAATTAATTGGAGTGAGCAAATGTATGGTGTGAAGGTTGTTAAATGAATATTAATCTCCTCCTTCCTTTTTCTGTCCTCTCCATAACAGCTAACACTCTCCCTTGAAATCTGCGCAGGTTATTCATTAAACTTCACCGATATAAATCTGTTCACAGTTTTCTAGTACAGAGGGACAGAAACTAAATGGAGCATACTTTAAAGTGGATTTATGTATTTCCATCTGAAGAGAAATATTTGCATTAGTTCTAAGTACTGACTCCTTCAGTCTTGCAGCCTTTCCCTTCATGTCTTCTTTCTCTATCTCACAGCTCTATGTCTCTTTCTGTTCTGAACTGTATTTCTCAAGACCAGATTTTCCAAACAGGCTAATTCAGCTTTCTTGTACCCATCAGGTCTAGTATGCCCTACATGCATTTTGTATGCTTTTCTCCCTTGGGGTTTCTGCTGGAGTGAAGAAAATAACTGCTGTGGTGACATGACTTCAGGGATGTATCAAAACAGATTGTGTGTGTTTATTGGAGATTTATTCTGCAGTAAATTAGGTCTAAATTTATCCCTCTTGCTGACAATGTCAGGCTTGTATTCTGCAGTGTGTTCCTGTTGCAGCAGTTCCCCCACAAACAACCCTCCCCATTCCTGTATAAGCATGGTGGATGTCCCTTCCTATTGCACACATCCAGTACCACAGGGTAGTACACATGGGAGGGGAAAGCATCTCCAGCACTGGTCTCTTCCCATCCAAAGAGACCCTGAATTGTTGATGGCCACAAGATCTTCAGCTTACCTTAATGAGGCAGGACTGAAGATTCGTGTTTGTAGAAAAGCCTAGTATTGTGTCTTCCTCTGTTAACTCTCACTCCAACTTCCAGATTAGCTTAGTGGTACCATTGACAGACAAAATGAGAGTTAAGTATAGCATCACAGAATGGTTTGGGTTGGAAGAGACCTTCAAGAGCATAGAATAGTCAGGGTTGGAACTAGTTCCAACCCCCCTTCCACAGGCAGGGACACCTTCACTAGACCAGGTTGCTCAGAGTCCTATCCAACCTGGCCTTGAGCACTGTCAGGGATCAGGCAGCCACAGCTTCTCTGGGCAACCTGTGCCAGTGCCTCACCACCCTCATAGTGAAGAGCTTCTTCCTAATATCTAATCTAAATATACCTCCTTTCAGGTTAAAGCCATTCCCCCTTGCCCTATCACTACATGCCCTTGAAGAAAGCCCCTCTCCAGATATCTTTTTGAAAACCTTTGTATTCATAGCTTTTAAAGAGTAAATATTGCTAAAGACCATACTGTTTGGAGTGATGCTACTCTTATAATTGCAGAATGAGCCCATCATAGAGGATAGAGCCCTTAGCAGAAACAGGCTTTCACATGTATAATGCAGCTTGGCATATGAACAGTCATCTCAGAGTAAAAGCTCTGATGAAACTCAGTGCAGGAAGCTCATCTTGCTATGCAAATACTGCCATTAGAAGAACATCACCAAATTTTTCCAGATGCAGTGGATATATTTTCTCCTTTGCTGTTTGAAGACTGCTTCCATGAGGCTGCTGATCTGGCTTTGTTGCTGTAGAAAGCATTTAAAATGAGCTTAACCAAATGTTGAATAAACATTTCTGTTCAGTGCTAGAACTCCAATGTTTGTCTCCCTTGAAGTGAGCCTGGGCTGTAGCCTGGCCATTTTCTGTCCTTGGTGTAGGTGCTGAGGGTGTGGGTCAGCTTCCAAGGAATAAACTGGGCCACTCAGAGACTTCTGTCCTGTGGCCTGATTGTCTCCCCCCACCTGACTCCTCTAAACAGTGAGCACCTGCAGTTTTGTGGGGAGTATTATTAGTGTGAATTTGTCTGACCTTAGGAAAATCAGGTTTCTGGATGTGAATCCATTTTTATGGGTAGGTCAGCCTCAGTCAGAACAGTTTTAGCAGTTTAGATGGCAAAATATTTACAGTGAAAAAGATGTTACTGCTTTAGAGACATCTTCCCACACCATCAGTTCATTAAGCTTAGAAAGATGCAGCGTTATCCTGGAGTGCCCTAACCCTCAAAAACATTTTCTCCTTGGTTATTTTCTTTTCTTTTTTGCATTCACATGGCATCTGTTTTTTGGAGTTTGGAAATACCAGAGGAGGCTTAGTGGTGATAAGCAGTTCTGAAAACATGATGTTGCTGGCACAGGCTCCTTTCTTGACTGACCTAGCAATTTGAAGAGAGTAGGCAAGAGAAGTGATAAAGGATCCTGCAGTAGGAATCCACACACTGGGGCCAAATCCAGAAGTTCTTTCTTAGCCAGCCCCACCTTGATGTGAGTCTGGATGCTGCAGATGGACAGTTGCACACTGGAGTAGAAATTTCCCTCTGAAGATCTTTATGCTTGTTTGAATGAAGACATTCACTCACATCAACATAAAAGTCCTGAGGGTGACTGTTTTACTCCAAAGTGTGATATTTATTTGTGCAACTATTTTCACGCTCAACTGTTTAAACACAAGTGCTGTGGGAGTACAGCCTACAAGAGGGATGGGTAAGGCTAGCACAGATGCCCAGATTGTGTAAGAGCAGCAAGCAGCACATGGTAGCATGGACTGCAGTGCTGGTTTGTGCAGGCCCCTGTGTGCCTACATATTCCTCTGTAGGCAGCCCTGGTTCCTCCATGCCATGACTGTGCAATCCCAGGAGCCCAGGATAAGTCAGATGCATGCATGATGGCAGAGGGCATATCTCACAAGGCAAAGCCTTTTCAGTGCAATCCTTACCCAAAGTCTCGAAGGTGAAGGAAAGGGCTCCTGTCTTCTCACTTCGTGGCCAATGTTGGGATAAATCCAATAAAAAAATCTGATAAAAGAGTGTGCTTGGGGATTCAGGAAAAGAAAAACAACATATGGTCTGTCCTGTGAACTGATAAGAGGTGGGCTGGAAATGAAGAGCAATGCTTGTAAGCCAGTAAAGTGATTTAGTGAATAATGTTCAAAACGTGAGCTGCAGTTCTGCAGACTGAAGTGAGACAGTCTAACCAGAGTGATGCAACACAGCTGTGCTTTCCTGTATTCTGCTGAATTAATCTGAAACCAATGATTTGCAATTGAATGAAAAGACTCTGATGGTTGGATGGCATCATCACTTTTTCAGCCAGCCTTAAACACCCTGCTAGGATGCTTAAAGCATTTATTTGTCCTTAGTGTTCAGTACAGGGGGGGGTGTGGAATCTTAAGCCATTCTCTCCTTTGTCAAAGCATCTGAAAACTAGAAGTAGTCACTTAGCATTCAGTGCACATGTTCCTACCCACCCAAGGCTTTCCAAATTCTATGTCCATGCGTTTGATCCAAGTTATTCCCAAATTACACTTGAGTACGTACAGAATGTGGGTCAGGAATGTAGCATGTATCTTTAAGGCTGTAAGACCAATATTGGCTTCTTTTCTAAGATAAAAACTAGGGAAAAGATGTCTAATTCCCACAGCTAGGAACATTGAATAGATTTCCCGATGCATTATTAACAGTATTTTCTTTTCTTTTTTTCAGATACATATGACCCCACCAAAGTTGAAAAGGTGTGAGATGAATGAGGAGAATAGAGAGACTTCTGTTCAACCAGGAATGTTTCACTGATGTATTTTCTTTCTTTTCTGGGTGCTCTTTGTTCGTTTTTTTGTTCTTTGATGCTTGGAAATTGCCTCCATTTGTGATGTTCATGGTGTACTGATAATGCCTTTACCACTGCCACTATGAATTAGCTATTTGTATCTGAAACTGTTGTGGAGACCACAACAAGATCTGACTTATACATTGGGACCATCTGGCTTTGTAACGTTAAAACTTAATACCAACAGTTGGAAATGGGTTTTTATCTGAACTTTATTTCAGTCTTCAGTGGGGACGATGAAATGCATGAAGTGAGGCTTTTGAGCTTTCTCTTTGGTGTAAATGTAAACATGGGAGATTAGTGAAATGATTTTTAAAAGAATGTGAATTTATAAGCTAAACTTCTAAGTATCTACAGTCTAAACTTTGTTTAACTTAAGGGATTTTTGGCCCTAAGTAGAAAGTGCTGCTGAACGAAGTCAGAGAAGGAATGTGAGAGAATGATAGCGAAGACCAATTGTGAAATTATTTCTAACTTCCAGAGTTTGAATTTACTCAGATTAAATACTTGCTTGCCACCTAGAGAGAAGAAAAACAAAAACTCCAAAGCTTCTAAAAGATGGAAGACTTTTGTAGTACAGTGTACAGAACGTGTAATTATAGTAGCTGGCAACTAGTGTTTCAAACCAATGCAAAGTATACCACTGGCTGTTTTGCACTCAGTATTACCTATTTTTGTTTTGCTGTTTAGAAATTCTTTATATGAAAGAATAGTAGCTGGTTTAAAATAGCCCATTTTAACAAAGTAACTATATTTCTTGTTACAGAATACTATCTATTTTTCTACGATGTAAACAATTGCTAACAAGTGGCAAGTATAAAGAAGTATTATTGTTATATTTTAAGACTTACCCCTTTGAGTGAAGGTGCCCCAAGCAGATTTCACTTGCATATCTTAATGGACACTCCATATTGCCACATGCTCAGTAGTGCTACCTTATTTTGTTCTAAAAAGAGCCATCTATGTATGTATGTACTACAGTGGTTTTTCCCCCACTCATCCTGTGGATCATTCTTGGAGCCACTTTCTGAAACACAGCTGAGAACTGTCTGGCCTGCTGTTGCTGCCATTATAGTCCTTGGCAGCCATGATGAAAACATGGGTTTGGATCTCAGCCCCAGTGTCTCTGAGTGGCTCAGACAAAGTACCTGGTTTTTTTCTTTTACTTTATTCTCTTTTTTACAGCTTATGGATTTGAATTGGGCCAGTGTATAAAAAATAAACAGAACTGGGTTTAATTCTTCCCTGAAGTCAGTTGATGTTGCTGGGGAGAGTTCAAGCGTCTTCTTGGTGGCATTTAAGTACCTGGCTTTCAGTGTATTTTATCTACACACACTAATGCATGAATTACAGGAGCCACAATAAAGCCTATGCATTCTGCTCCTTCTAAATTAGCCTGCATAGTATGTGTATCTTTAAAGCCTTTATGTCCACTCCTGTGTGGTTTTTTGTAAGTACCTGTGTCCTGACATTCTTCTGATGGCTTGTTCATGTACTTCACCAGTCTATTTTAGTGGCCTTTTCTGGTTTTTTAGCATAATTTTATTTTTAAAAGCCTAGTTTCTTGAAATATTTTTTTCCTAAGTTTGTAATTTTGAAAGAACGATGGGGAAAAACACTCATCCTGTGTTTTGGCAGAAAGAATTTCTTGTCTGTAACACACGATTCTGTTACATATGGACTATTTAAAGCTTGTTTGAAAAGAAAATGTGGTCTATAATTTATTTTACTAACTCTTGTGCATGTTGTTGTTGACAAGCTGTTCCCACTACTCTTACTACATCCACCTTTCTTCATCACCATCTTCTACATCTAGGGGCTAGTAAATAGATACAAAGCACTTTTTGTCCACCCTAGCCTCCCCCCTAAGTCTGCCCATAAAAAAAAAACTAACTCTGAAAAGGAACTGCTTCAACTTTCATCATCCCATTTATTAGTAAAGCTGTGATGCCTAGCAATAAATTGGGAGTTTTAATTTGTCCTTGTTTTCTGGAGAACTGTAAATGGTCCCATATAACCAGTTGTATCCGTGCATTGTACGTTCTGATGGAGAGGGGGTTAACTGGTTCTGCAACATGCCTGTCATCCCTCATGTCAAGTAATTACTTTTCCAATGTACATAAACAGCCAAGATCTTTAAAAGAAAAAAAAAAAAAAAAGAAGAA
>JBAFWW010054188.1:0-19728 GCA_036873685.1 Agapornis canus | reverse complement strand
AAAAAAAAAAAAAAAAAAAAAAAAAAAAAAAAAAAAAAAAAGAAGAAAGAAGAAATAGAAAGCAGGAATATTTCAGGGAAGATTTTATTGGCCAAGAATGAGAAATTAAAACCTAGGAAGTTAGTAAGCTGCAGTAGTATGTGACTGATCAGTGGATGAAAGACTAGAGTCATTACTGCTTTAAAAATGGTGTATTCCTCTAACAGCATTTGTTGTTTCGTATTATACCATGATACAGGCAACTGAGAAATACATGGAGTATAGTTTTATGAATAACTGTGCCTGAGTGTTTCTGCAGTACCTGTGCCATAATTAAAATGACAGCTACCAGAATGGGCTGGATGGTAGCACAGCTGAACACCTTTCCAGCAACATTATGCCAGTTGTAAATGGCATTCAACAAAAAGCTCTTTTTATATCAGATAGAGTTAAAAACCAGCTGGGGTTGGTAATGGCTAGGGCAGGAGCTCAAGGCCAGTAATGCAAAGGAGGATGTGGCAGGCTGTTTCCAGTGCCTCCTGCAACAGTCTTCTGACTGTGGAACAGCACTGAAGAACTGTGCATTTACCTGTATTCTCAGGAGGAAAGGCAGAACTCGAACCTCAGAAATCACATTGCTACAAGGTTTTTTTGTATCCAGCTTGTTCTGGTGTTGTACTGCTGTAGCAGGGGGAGCTGGGGCTAGATGACAGGTTATCAAAAGGCTTGCACGTGAATGTACTGGTTTTAAGTGCATTCATGGAAATTCATGAAACCAGGGCCTGGTTTACACATTTCACAAATGTTTAATGGGGAGACTCCTCAGGGGCGGGATAGCTAAATAGGACCTGCATCTCCCTCCATGTTGAAATCCAGAGCGGACAGTCAGCCTAAGGGCTTAATGACAGCCACAGAAACTGGTGGCAGTGCTAAGGTGCTAGGAAGATAGATAAACAACGAAGACAAACTTTCAGGCTCTTCTGTCTGAGAAAGAAGTCACCCATAAGCTTCAGGGCTGCTGACCTGCCCAAGGCCTTCTCTCCCCAGCCATGAACTGACTGGGGTGCAACAGGTGCAGGTGCCCAGGCTGCCAGGGTGGCTGGTTCAGAAGAGAGAAGTGCTCCCTCCTGCAGTTCCTTGAACATGAACTAGGAGTACGCTTCCAAGAGGAATCATTGTTTTCAGACCCCACTGCAGCCTCCTCACCAAAGGTGTTTTGAACTGGGCAGAAGGGTGGTCTGAAAAGAGCTCAAAAGTTTGTGTTTCAAATCTTGCTGCCATCAGAGCTGAACAAGGTGAGATGGGGAAGGCAAAGGAAGGAAATGTCTTCCAATGACTCAAGATCATCAGTAACTGAAATGCCCAGTGGTATGCCTGACTAAGCAGCACTTGTGAGCTACTAACTCCCTAGGCATATGGACTGTTGTATTTCATACCACACATTTGACAGCAGGTTAATCTTTACCGCAAACCACTGTATTGCCTATCGAAACCATCAGGTTCCTTTGATGTTGGGAGCAAATAGTCTGTGTACTGAAGCATTCAATAAGTCTTGAAAAATGTGAAGGATGCCATATGGTGAAAGTGGTAAAGAATGACTGAATTAATCTGCCACCCTTAGAAAATAACCAGTCCCATCAAGCTTATTTAAACATTGGAATTTAGTAAAATACATGTTTGTTTAATATCAGAAATCAATATTATTACCTTGGGCTGATATCCCGTTGCCTTTGCCACATGGACAGCCAGCTGAGTGTTAGTTTATAGCATCTGATCTTCTCCTTGGGTTAAAATATTGATATTTTCTTCACTGCCCCTTTTCAAAGGAAAAAATAGTGGAGTGATTGAGGAAAGTAGAATTGAAATGTTCTTGCATTTTAAATGACAGAAGTTCTTTCAATTGCAAAGTGAGCTCTTCTGTCCAGGCTCAAGATCTGATAAAGGCAAGTACATGTGAAAAGTGAATCTTTACTTGCCAGGAACCATCAGCTCAAAGAAGAGGGACAAACCCATGTTAAATGGAATGGAAAGGATTGACAGCTTGTCAGCCTTTTGAATGCTTTCTGTAAAGCTGTCCTTTTGGAGGACACTGGTATTTTCTTCCTTGAGGATCAAACAATACCCTAATTTCTCTCAACTACCAATAAGCCATGATGCTGCACTCCTGATTTACTGGAGTGAGATTTAACTGCAAGTGGAGTCTACAAAGTTTAAACCTCTATTTTTCCTCGTCATCGCAATGTTGTATCAAGCTGAAGATTCCATGAGATGATGACTATATCACTGAAGTCATTATAAAAGTTGGGGAATCGTGATTTAATTCTTATTTGAACTTGCATGAAAATGTTTGCTGCACCTCCCCCTGAGAACTAGGTGAAAGCTGTTTACCATCAACTCTATTTTTAAAGAAAAAATGTTTCAAACAAAGAAAAAGGGAAATTCTGATATCTGTAGCAAAGCCCAAAACCACAAAACTACCTCCCACCCATGCTGAAAAATATGTTTGCAATATGGCTTGCAGAGCTGCACAGCAGGGAGAGGGTGAAGGGAACATAAGTCACAATTGACCAACACATGGCTGAGATTAGAAATAAAAATGAGATTTCCCAGCCAAGAGAAACCTCAATAACATATAGATTATAAAATGAAGGAGGAACTTTCCATCCTCAGCAGCAGTAATCTCAGACTTCTTTCAAGCTCTGGACCATCACAGAAAATAATCAGAACCATTCTAAAAGCCATTCCTAACCTGGAAGGAAAACAAGGAGATATGTGTGCTAGACAGTACATCAGTCTGCTTGTGTCTTTGTCCTTATACAATGCAGATAATTCTCCACACTGGCTTTCAAGTTACAGTGGCCTATCACCAAAATTAATATTATGTCATTGCCATGGTTTTCTGCTCAAACTGGCCCAAGGGCTGATGTAAAAGGATAAAAGAGAGGAAATGGGGTAAGCAATTACAATAGTATTTACGTGATATCGGAAAATGAATATGTTTTAAGAATATTTTTCCTGCACAATGCAAGTACTGTGTTTCTGGGCCTACGTGTAAACTGGAGGGGCACTGTCAAGAGGAGACGTTCTCCAAATAAAGGTTTTGCATGGATATGCTCCCCTGTGATGTTGTTGATGTTGTTATCACGGGACAAAATGGAACATGTGCTCTGATGTTTGCATTGCCTTGAGAAAGATAAATATATTGGTGAAGTGTTAAAAGGCTGCAGTATTCTCTGGGGGGCTGCTACTTCAAAACCTGACATTGTGGCTGGTCTGTTACACCACCAGGTACAGAAATTGTGTTTACCTGAAAGAATCACTTTCCACATCCACTCTTTCTTGGATCAGCACAGACTGTAGGCTGCTTATTTCCAAGCTATGTTCTGTTTGTTTGCTACCTTTAGGATATGTTCTGCTTCTGCGTGAGAGTCAATTCCTCCTTTACTGCCTGGCAACAAGCCATCTGCACTGGGTAAACTTACAGTGTCAGAGCATTTTCCACTCCATGTGAGTATTATCCACTCCCTTTGCACAAGTTGATATGGCACAGGGATAGTTTACTTTGGCTATGTTGCAGTAAAGAATGGCACGCTCTGTATCTGTGCTGATAGGACTTCAAGAGAGCTAAGTTCTCAAGTTAATATAATAAATATATCTTTCTTTTTTTTTCCAGGCAAAACTGTAGGCTGCTCATAGCTTGAATGTACAGCTCTGTCTTTTGTCACTGGCTCACAAGCAGATTAGACCTTACTGTCACGTTCACATACATTGCTGTGTAGAAGCAATTGATTCATCCTGGTACCTCACATCTGTCATCAGCAAACCTGTGGAACAGAAGACTTGACAGATGTGGGAAGGCTGAAAATGGAAATCATTGTGGCAGTTTTGCTTTTCTTTCCATCATCCACCCAATCTGATCTCACTATACCCTCTCCTTCCCCACCACTTGAAGCATAAAGATCTCTGATCCAGCATAATCCTATCTTTGACCCAATTTGAGTCAAGCAACTGATTTTCCTATGTTTTTCTGCTGGCAGGAGAAGGCGGGCATTCCGTTCTTTCCAATTGCTGATGAGTGGTTTTTCTGTTTCTACTCTTCAACTTAGTTTTGGTCCCTGCCTCAGTTCACACATATTGTTCATTACTTTTTCCAGGAGTATCCATATATGTTATAGAACTGTTCCATTTGGTATCAGCTACAAAAGAACGAAGTCCCCAGAGTGATCTAGGGACCAAGTTGTCCTGTTACTCAGAGACCTGATGCTTCAAAGCAAGGGGCTAGCCATGTTTTTGGGAACCTACACACACAGCCTGATAGGAAAGGTGAAGGCAGGAGGGCAGAGACATTTCTCCATTCCCATCCACCAGCACTCACCCTCTCTCAAAGAGGTGGGCAACTATATCAAGGCTGATGCCAGCCCACACCACCAGGGAGACACTCATCACTTTTGCTCTTGGATGTTACCTGGCCAAAACTTCCATGAAATGCTTCAGGCAGGCTGCACCAGACAAGGACAGGGGCTGGCCAATATAGTCTGTGCTCCCTCCAGAAAAGTCTGCAGGTGCTCAGGCCCACAAAGAACGTGGGAAAACACACAAGTGGCGAAGTGTGAGCAGATGCTGCTCAGCCCTCACTCAGGTTTCTTCCTAAGTCAACCAAAACCCCTCCCAGCTACAGGGCTTCCTTTCACCCCCTCTCCAGCACTAGCTGGAGAGCCACCAACTCACTCACCCTTAGCCACACTAGCACACACATGCCTGACCCCTGGCTAATCTCAGACAACCCTTCATTCTTATCTTACTCTACACACACCTCATCTTCTTTATCTCTCTCACTGACCCCTTATAGCCCTAGAGCCCATTTGACCTTTTATGGGTAACAATGGTATGCATACCCAGCTTCAATTAAAATACTATTATCTCTCTCTCTCTGTGTTCTGCTCTGAATCTTCTCTCTCCTGGGGGAAAGAAAACAGCCCCCTGGGAATCCCTTTGAACCATTTATGCATAGAGGTACCAACACCAGCCTTGGAAGTGTCATACCTCAGGGGGTGATACAGAAAGGAAGCCAACTCCCTCCTTTACCCCTTGAAATAAGAACACTCCTTGTAGCCATAAGTAAGATCACAAAAAATTTTTGCAAAACAATAAGAAAAAAAAAACAACCCAAAAACCGAACAAAACAAACCAAACCACTTTAAATCTCTTCGAGGTGCTACACTGCTGCTCTGTAGCAGTGTACATCAGTTAGCTGTAGCTCACTTTGCCATGGATTTAACAGCCAGTCCTTTGGAAGGGTTGGGTGGACAGATGTTGCCCTAACCAGGGAGCTTCAGATTCTCCTCTTCCTCTTTCCCTATTCCGTTTCACTTGTGGAGTATTTAGACTCTTTCTGTGTACTGCCCCAAGTATAGCCTTTAGCCTCAGTTTCACTATAGTAGCATCAGCACCCAGCAAGTTGAAACCCACTGAGCAAACAGCATGGTGGCCTACCCATCTTGAGTCATTTGAAGCAGGAGGGTTATGACATTCTGTGAGCATGAAGGCTTGTCATTTGTCCCAGTTTCTTGTTATTATTGTAGCATAATGTTTGGAGTATAAAGGAAGTCCTCTGCTCTCCCCGTGGTCGGTCACACTATAAATACCCCAGATGGCACAGGACAAGGAGGGCTGTAAAACTCAGGATGTGGGTCACAGGATGGCTGTCTGCTTGCTGTCTGGGAGAACACGATAATAAACTCTCACAAAGAACTCTGATAACACCACATGAAAGGAGTACAAACACTGTGGAGATCTTCGGCTGCTGTAAATTGTCACCGCTCTCTTCACTTCATGATATGCTGCTTTTCTTATTTCCTTCCCTTCTCAGCCTCCTCCTGAGTGCCCAAGGCTGAAAAGTATCCACAAAACTTTTCTTCCATTCTGCATTACTTTTCCTCTCCTTCTTCCTCTCAGTGCAGACACACCTCCATGTTCTTGCAACACGCTCCTTACCCTAAGCCGCTCTCTATATAATTCAACCACTTCAGCTGAAGTTCCCCTGAAGGAACACAGCACCATGGCAGACACACAAAGCCTTTTCCTATGCCCCCCAGAAATCAGTCACTGCAGGGAGGTGAATCAGGACAGTCAAACGGAAGCCATCAAACTCCTGGGCCAGATTTTAAACAGAAACATTCTTTATGTAAAAATCATCTTTTATTCCCCTTGAGAAATGAAAAACAAAGTTAATGAATGTCATCAACTCTTGTAATAAGAGGATGTTCATGGAGAACACTGTGCCTTTTTATTATTAAATGTTTGCTGGCTGTGCTGTTGGTGTTTTAATAACCCCTGGATAATTAATGTTTTTGATAACAGATTTAGATGATTTGTTGAGGAGGGAAGGGGGGAGGAAGGGAGGGAGGAGGATAATGAAACAATTGTAGATACATTCCAAACCTTCTGAAATGCTCTTTGGAAACCCCCTTCACCTGCACCAACGTAATTTTTGATTTCTGTTATCTGCTCACCTCCATATTTCTCCCATCACAACTACCAAAGCCTGGTGTGCACAGCTCTACAGAGCACAGCTGTCTCTTCCAGCTGAAGCTATAATTCAGTGGTTGATAAATGTTGGTGACTCCATACATATCTGTAGAGTTTTGCTCACTGCTTAGAAATCACACGGGTTTGGTTATGTGAGTGAAGCAGTAGAGTTTTGTAGCAGAGGTCCACCTTTCCCCCAGGCAGGGTTGAAAGGTGTAAGTCATGCCTCCTGAAGCAAAGATTTAGTTCTATTCTTCTTTCCCCTGAGATAGGGACTGCCCTCTACTGCTGAATCAGCAGGATATGCCCTGTGACACACACATTAGCTGGCTGAAGAGCTGTTAATGGGTCTGAAAACCATATCCTACCCCAGCCTCCCTCCACTCAGCCTGCGTGGGAGAGGCAGGGAGTAGAGCAAGCAGCACGGAGAGGGAAGCGGAGACCCCTGATACACACAGCTGTTATCTGTGATTAGCTGCATCCTGTGCCATGCTCCACCTTGCTGCAGCAGGGAAGGCGTTTGAACTCTGAGATTCTTTCTCAGCTCAGCCCCTATCTGACAAACACACAGCGGGCGGCTCAAGAAGAAAGCAAAGTCCAACCCATCCCCAGTGACTCAGTTTCTAAGACTTCTGACCAATTTCCTAAAACTCTGCCTTGAGGAATTTTTTAGGCAGTGTCGGTACATTTGAACCACATAAATAGCTGAAGGAGTTCATAATAGCCACAGAGCAGTGAAACAGAGAGTTCGAGGGAAACAAAAAACTCAATTACATGCAGGCAGGGCAGTAAGAAAGCCAAGCTCCTTTCAGGAGGGTCACTTGCTTAAACTGCCTGCAGCTGACCTCTGGTCCGTCAGCCCACAGACCCCACTGGACTGTGGTTGTTGGCTTGCATGCCCTCTTTAGAGGTGATTGGTAACCACTGTTCGTGTTCTGACAGTTGGGTGTGACTGTGCTCTTCATTGGAAACCCCTAGGAAGGCATCAGCAGACCTCCTTCCACAATGCTCTCCTCAATCCTTGGGGGTGGGTGGAGGCATTAGCAGAAACACAAATCACACTGTGAACTGCCTCCTTAACTTTGGGTGATGTTTGTCAAGCACTTGTTCCCTCTTTTGCTATCTACCTTCTTTTTACGCAGCAGGACTCAACTATCCATGCCCTGCAGGTGCTATTTTGTGCCCAGGGAACTGGGTCTCTCATTTGCAGGAAGTCCTCTGGCTTGCACCACAGAATCATAAAATGGTTTGGGTTGGAAAGGACTTTAAGATCATCCAGTTCCAACCCCCTGCTATGGGCAGGGACACCTCCCACGAGACCATGTCAACAAGGCTCTCTCCAACCTGGCCTTGAATGCTTGAATTCACCGCATCTTCGGGCAGCCTGTTCCAGTGCCTCACCACCATGGTTGTTCATTTGTTTGCTTTCCACAGAAGTCTGTCAGACGTCTGCCAGTGAATTCCACTCCATGTCTTTCGTTGGCTTATTAGAGTTCTTCACGTAAGGCAGAACTTGATGAGAAGAGGCCACAGTTCGTCAAGTCTCTGAGGCTACTGGCCCTGCTGCAGCACCCCTGCCCTGCACAGCCTCCTCCCTGTCCCTCAGGCTCACGATGCTGCACCACAGAGGGGCACTCAGGCAAACTCAGCCCTGCCTTGCGGGCACAGCTCTCCCCGCTGCCCCCTCCGCGCACCAGCCCACCCCGTTGCCCCGTCCCGCCGGCCCTCTGGAGGCGGCAGCCTCTGCAACAGCGCCACCTGCTGGGCGCGCTGCGGCCTGCAGTGAGGGAGCTGCTGGGGCCACCCCGCGGTACCAGGGCAGGGCTCGGCCCCGCCGGGTGCCACCAGCCGCGAAGAGAGAGTGTTTGTGGTGGCGGTGCTGGGGATCAACCCACCAAAGCACACCCGTGAGCCCAGGTACATGGTGCAGGAACACTGGGAGTCCCCGAGGAGCTGACCTGGCACCAGGCGGAGGAGAGACCCTGCGGCAGGTGTCCGCCCGAGCTGCTGCCCGCCCAAGCGGCTCAGCGCCGGCAGGCAGAGCTGGCAGCGGGCCATTCGCCAACCTGGCCCGGTGAGTGCTTCCCTGGCCTTGGGGTTACTGAGCAGTGTGGGAGAAGAGTGCTGATGAGAGGGGCTTGTGTGCTTTCCAGGCACCTTTTCCCTATGGTTAAAGGGGCCTGTGAGACAGCTGAAACGCAGTCAGGCTGTGGTAGGGTAGTAGGATTTTGCGGAAGCATCCAGAGATAGGCTGGGGTTGAGTGGGAGACAGATGGGATAGGTGGGAGCTGCTGGGCTCTAAGTGCTGTTAAGCTCCGCCTGGTACATACCCAATTTATGAGGTTGGGTGTACATATTCCAGACTGCTGGACTCTTCTGGCAGTGGAGACTTTTATTTTCAATGAATATTTCAAAAGACCCGGGGTTTGATGGTTTTCATGGAGGCAAAGCAACAAGAGGCTGTTTTCAAAACTGGATTAACCACAGTTGCTTCCCACTCGCCAAATCCTAGCAGCTCGAACTCCAGAGCTCTTTTCATGCCAACCATCCTATACCCCAGTCCCAAATATGTAACCCATAATCCCATTTGACTTTGATACTACGACTGAATTGTCTGATCTGTGGTTTCAGACCCAGTGTAGGCAAATTTGACATTTCACACTTGTATGGAAAATAGCTTGAGGACAGTGAGTAAAATGAAAATCCATGGAGGTCGGTTTTGTTTTTCATTGTTGACTGTGTCAAGATGGCTAAAAAATAGCTGGGAATGGTTTCGGCATTGATGCTGGAAGAGGAAAACTTCTTTCATGGGGAGATGGGCCCCAGGATGACTGGGAACACCCACTGAACTGAACAATTAATTGTCTGCCTGTTGTGTAACCTCACCCATCACTTACACATTTTTCTCAAAGTCTGAAAGAGATGTTGCCAAATTAACCCAATTTCTCCTGAAATGCATCTCCATCCCAAGTATACCTTAGGTTCCCTCCAACCTTTGAACTCAGTGAACCCCAGCTGTGGGGAAGGGGACATTTATATTAAAATGTGTCACAAGATGAGCTGGGAGGAAGGAAGAAGAATATTTCAAGAGTGCAGTAGCATGACGGTAATTTTTCACCCTTGATTCAGATGTAAACAGGTTCGATGAACTTGGCAATGTGCTTTGTGTGCTTCCCATCTTATAAAACAGTGAAGCATTTTGAGATCCAAAGGTAAGAAAAGGTTGTACTAGCGCTACATCTTTATGAGTGTGGTTTTCATTCTTTCTTACTTGTTTTCCTTAAAACGTTTGTTTTTCCAGCTCCCTACACATCTTTTCTTTCCTGTCTTAGCTGGGGGATGGGCAGATGCTCTGGTCCATCTCATTCTCTGTGGTGACACAAAAGACAAGGCTGTGCTGTCACATTACCAGTGCTGTGTCAGCCTCAGCTCATTACACAGCTCTTGGAATTGCCAGCCATTTGCAAGTCACGAACACAGCATTCTTTACCTATACTGATCCCTTTGGTGTTACAGACTATAAGAGGAAGATGAAGACCAAGCAGTCTGGATCTGCCTGAGTGGGAAGAAACACTTGGTAATTGCAGTCCTTTTGTCTCCACTTCTCTCAGCTTCTAACACTGCTTATAAGGCAAGGTGTTCATGTAGAGGGACACTGAAGAGGGAGAAAATCCATAGTCATGACAGCAGGACAAAAACTGAGGAATAAACTGAAAAGGCTTCAAGTCTTGCAGGTAGAAGCTCCTTTTGCTTCAAATGAGTAATAGATCAGGCTCTCCTCTGCAGCTCTCCCAAGAATTTATCTGACTTCTTCCAGAGCTGACCAAAGTCAGAGCACAGGCTGCCCTAGAGGGAAGTGCCTGCCAGCCACTACCTCTGAAAAAACATTTCCAAAATTAAGGCTTATTTCACAAGAAAACGCAAACACAACATCCAGCCTTGTAGAAAGCTGCATCTGACAGATGTGAAAAGCCAAGCAGCTCCCTTACTGCACTTGGAGACAGGAGAGGTGAACTTCTCTCCAGGGGCAATTATCATAGGAGCCCCACTTCCTCGAGCACATCCTCCTGCTCCAGCTGAGGCAAAGGCCAGGTTTGAGTCTGGCAGCTGAGAGTCTTGCCTTCTGGCCAGTTCCCAGCACCTGCAGGCTACTTCCTGCAGAGCCAGGCCAGCTGCTTTCCCAGGTCTCTAAAGGGCACGGATTTCTCGTACTCTGTTTTTCTGCACAGATTTATTTGCATACAATGAATGTTCTTTAGTCCCAGGGTCTTTTTTTTTTTTTTTTTTATTTTTTTTATTTTTTAAGATCAAAAGCCTAGTGCCCTTCACTGCAGCTGTGTCTGTCTTTAATGTGTAAGCCGGTATTATTTTAAAGATCTACACAAACTGGCTTCAGGGAGCTCTTCTATCCTGCAGTACAAGAGACTTTAGGGAAAACATGTATCTAAACTAAATCCAAAAGAATAAAGATGAGTGTAAAGCAAAGAGCCTGAAACAGTGTTTTGGATTATAAGTATTTAAGCCTACCTATCTTGTGTTAGGTAAAACTAAACCCCTTTTTGAGTCACTGTTTCAGTTCCCACATTTTAGCCTTCAGGAAAACAGGTAAAGAGAGGCAATGCTCACACAGAAAGTCAGTGTCAAATTAACACTTTTCCTTTCTCTTCTGAGCAAGGCTTTCTGCAATTGAGCAGTAACATTTCTGAATAAGCTACCTGTAAGAAGAAAGAAGCTGATTTGTATGAATATTTGTTGTCACCTTGATTTAATAAGTGATCATTTATAGTCCATGAATCAGTCCAGCAGGTTCTTAGTGTGGAAGAGAAATCTAATGATTCAAACAGACTGGCTGCTCACTTAACCAAGAGACAATATCCTTTCTGGCTGTGGACTTAGCTCAGTACAACTCTTGGTGTCAGTCTAATCTCAGTGAATCTCTACAGGAAAACACAGAGGATCCTCTGTGGTCCTTCTAGGTCTGTATAAAACACCAGTTCTTGGCTTATTAGTTATGGACCGTATGTGGAGAAACTCTTACAGATTTTATATCTCTTGTTGAGAGACCTAGCAGCTGTACTTATTATTTGTGTTGAACAGTTTTCCTCTTTATGAGACCCCAGTCTCCCTTGTTTGTGATTTTGCTGAACTTTTGAAAACGTTTGGCCAGGAGATTTTCCATGCCAGACATCCAGGTTCAGCTGCTTCCAGGATTCAAGTTAAGGATGAAAAAATTATTTGTTTATTTATTTTAATCATGGCCTGAAATTTTTGAGTGCTCCTTTTTGGGTAGGGTGTGAGATGAGTGACAGTTCTTTCACTTTCCCGGAAAGAGCTTGCAAAGTGGAAAAAGAACTGGCTGTAGTGCAGAATATGGAGCAAAAAACCAGCCTTTGAAACACCAGAGGCGTCTTCAATGTACATTTACAGACCTCCCAGGGTCCATCCTCTCTGAGCAAAAATGGAAGGGAAGCATTGGGGATAGGAAGGACAGTACCATCCCAGACTGTCTGGGGTCTGGATGTCTTGTGTCTCTGTCCCCAGGTGACACAGTGCACATTGGAGAGGTAGGTCATGCCACTGAAAGCCAGGGAGAGTTGTGCTTTGGGCAGATAAGGTGCCATGTCTAAAACTCGTGAAAAATCAGGTGAGACACACTTCAAACAGAGCAATACGTTTTCTGGCAAGCTCTGGCTGTCATGGTTAAGTATAGATGGGATCTTCACTCATAGAAACACTAATCTCACAGACTGTCTTGAAAATAATAGTTGTTTTCTGTGTGGGACAGACACTACAGTGATGACTGCCACAGGAGGATAACATGGATGTGTCATTTAAAGTGCTAAAACAGAGCATAATAACCTTATTTCTGGCATTACCTAGCATTTGAATACTCAGCAACCTTTGTATCGTTCATCTAATAGAAGTTTTATGTGTGGTAACATGATTCTGACAGTCTGGAATGCCAGCTATTAGGCAAGATTCTTAATCTCTTTCTAACTTCACAGTTCCAACAGAGAACAAGCCCAGCCCTGAAACTGGGTTGTCAAATATGATTGATCTAAAACTATGTTTTTCAACCATCATCTATGGGTCTCTGAAATGACTCCCACAGGGATTGTGTAAGGTAACTGGCTATTGTCAGCCAGCTTGTGTCTGAAATGCAGACTCTCCCTCTCTTGTACAAACCTCTTTAGAGGTTTGAAAATGAAAAACATGGGTTTGAAGCATCAAGGCTGATTTTCCTGGTGTCCTCTTGCTGACGGCCTGCAAGTGGGGTATGACTGGTTGCATATATCTGAGTGTTGCCATCTGATTAGAACAGAATAAACTTCTTGAAATAAAGATTGATATTTTATATATATATATATATTATATATATTATATATATTATATATATTATATATATTATATATATTATATATTATATATATTATATATATTATATATATTATATATATATTATATATGTGTGTGTGTGTTTGGGGTTTGGGGCTTTTTTTTTGTGAATTTTACAAAAGCAGGTTATGACCATTTAGAACCTTTTTGCTTAATCAAACTTACTCAGTGAATAACTCCCTTCTCAAAAGCAATTTGGGAGAAGACTATATCTTCATAGTATATAGAAGATTATATACTATGCAACATTTGGACACTGACTGAGTTGACTGAATTTATGACTCATAAGAATGGGTTTGCTCCTTGTTCTCCCACTGGGCAAGTGAAACTTAGCTTCAGCTTTTGTGCACAATCACTCCCATTGTACAAGTCCAAAATTGCTCTTTTCTGTGAACATTTCCAAATGTTGCTTAAAAACCTACTGCTTGGCACAAACAATAGACACTGACAGTTCCGATATGCACTTGAACACCTGCAGGGCCTCTGGAAACCAGCTCCTGATAGCTGGAGAAACATGAACAACCTAAATTAAAGGCAGTAAATGCTTCACCTCACACTTTCTTTTTATTAAAATGCTTACAAAGTTTTTTGGCCTTTATGATATCCCTATAGTAAGTGAATCACTTGTAATGATGTGAATGAATGTTTCCAGAAATTCATTTGTATGCACAAGATCTGGCCAGGGAAATTGCTTGGTTGCGCGCACAACACCCTCTGGAAGAGCCCTGTGTCACTCATAGGTCACTACAGCATATCAGATATTGCAAGAGCAAAATAATTATAGCATCATAAATCGAAACATACAGCAATTTCCCTTGTTGACTACAATAGGTCTGTTAACTCCTGGCTGTCATGGATTTTAGCAGCTCCACAGGGGCTGATACTAAGCTGTGCATTACTCACTAAGTTTGTTAATTATACCATAGCCTTTTCTACATTTTGAGAGACAAATCCCATAAAAACTACAAGCTTCCACAGTTTTTTTGATTAAATATTGTACCTACTTTTTTAATAACAGAAGTCCAAATGGTTCAGTAAAGGATATTTTACTCAATTGTTTTCCACTCATAAAGGCATTTAGGCTAATAGGCACAAACAGTTTTACAGGGAGATGGAAGGAGAAGAGTTTTGCTTTGTCCTCAGGATTTCTCCATCTGGATCCAGCCATTGTGTTTCTTCTGCCTTTTAGATAGCACTGTACATACATGCTGTTTGTATTCAGCCAAATGGGCAACCTGCACCTGAACATTGCAATTAGGCTTAATTAGAACTTGCAGAGGCACTTTGTCTCTACTGGGCCACAGTCACCCTAACTCCCTTTGTATTCAGTGGGAAGAGAGGTGCAATTGGGAATCATGCTTTTTTAAGCATCCATTTGAGAACGAGACAAGACCTGCCCAAGACTACACTACTTAATATTGCTCTATTTGCTAAACAGTATTTATTATGCCATATCTACAATGTCTAGCATGTCTCTTGCAATATAGCTCCCATACTCACTTGCACTATAGCTGCAGCTCCCCATGCTAACTGGTGCTAACTGGCTGAACTCACAAGTCAGGCTGAAAAGTCACTCCAAGTGTAGAAAACATCTGCAGGGCCTCATCACTTAACTGAGTAGTTCTCCAAGACAGGAGGAACTACACATAGGAAACAGAGAGCGGTGGGAGCTGGGGCCCTCCTGCTACTTGCCACTTTCCCTGGAGCTGATGGAGCACACAGGACAGTAGGAGGAGCAGAGTGGTGTACAGAGCACTGCAACCATGCCAGTGTGCTCGTGTCTTGCTGTGAATCTGCTGAGGCACTAGCAGATAGGAGAATGAATTCCTTCTCCCTAGATCTGTATCTCGTTTCCATACTAAACTATTTGCACTCCAAGAAACTTGCTCACATGCAGTTCTCCTCATAATTCATAGTTTTTCCTTTCCCCTGTAAATCACACACATAATGCACTATAGAGTCCCACTTATGAAAACAAGATCTATAACAAAACCCTCTTAACACCAGTAAATCTTCTTTTAATGAATCGGGCCTGTAGCTTCAATTATGAAGCTGGGCTGTGATGGCTGCTGAGTGAGCCATGCCAACAACAACACTGAGGCGGATCACTGTCATAAGGGTGTTAGGAAAGGCTTGGACGCTCCCTCTTTCCCTTCAAGCACTTTCACATCTGCACTGCATTACAACCCCTTCCAGATGACTTCACTGGGATCTCCAGTGTTCTTGGGAGTATTTACATTATCAGAAAAGAAACCACTAATTTATTTGTTCAGCTTTCCACATAAATATACCCATAGCCCAGTGTGAAACAGCTCACATTTATCTGGTTTGCTTTGTTTTCAAATGGACCTACCCTGGATTTTCAGTTTTACAGTGTGTATAAAGAATTAAACTCTTTAATTAGATCGTAAACCCTCTGGATCAAGTTTTTACCATGTTCTTGTGCACTGCATGCCATCAGAGACTACTTTCCTTCAGCATTATTAGAAATAGAACACTCCTAGGTATCCTGTAAGAGCTGGAAGGACCACATGCAGGGAAGGGTGGATCTAGTGGCTCCCACATGGATGGCTGATGTGAGAAGGCTAAGGATGCTGTTTGTGACCTTTCCCTTGGGTGATAGATTTGGGCCATCTGTAAGACATCTATGTGGCAGAGTTTATTTTTCTCTGGCAGTGAGAAATTGCCAGTGGACAGTGAGACAGGAGATGCTTTTATCTTTCTGGTCTTGGACACAGAGAGAGGTCAAAGCACAAGGCAAATGCTCACCCTCAAACCTTCCTGCCCTCCTCAGGCAGTGTGATGACAAAAGCATTGGGATGGAGGGAACAGGTGGCCTGTTCCTGCTGTGTGCAGGACATCAGTTTTCTAGCTCAAATATGGAGTCCAGGACATTTTTCACCCATTCTTCTCATACTGACACCAATTACAAGCTTTTCCTTCTACTTGCTTCTTCCGTTAACCTCACAGAGTAGCTCTTTTGAGTCATCTTGGTGCTTGGTAAAACTCAACGTTGCAGAGGACCTCTTTGGCTCCATTTTATTTTTTAGACAGCCTGCACTTGTCCTGTTTTCTGTCTTCCTGCAGCAGGCTGAGTCATGTTGATTTAGTGATGGAAGATCCCTTGATGGAGAAATGGGAGAAAGGAATATTAAAACAATAAATTTCACTTACTGGAATGCTTGGCCTAGAGACACCTGGTCCTGTGGACTTTCATCACTTAAAGTGGATGCTGGTCTAGGCAGAGCTAGTGCAGCACACAGGCATTTTGTGTACTGCCTGATGGACTGCATGGTTGGGTGACGTCTGGATAGATGACAAAACCGGACACCTGGCTAAAGAGACATTACTGATCACTGAGAACTGTAAGGAGTTTGGGTGTTGTAGTATCTCCTTCCCCTAAGCTATGTGGTTTATTAGAACTGGTAAAGAAGAAAAAGAAAGCGTGAACATTTCCAATGCAAACGGCTGAAACTGGCCTTCTACACAATGCTAATGATCCAGCTTTGTAACTGCTTTTGTTTCTCTGAAAGTGCCTGGCCTCGACAGGAGTTTTGGTTTGGGTAAAATCTTGGGAAGTTTGGGTAACATTTCTCTGCAGATTTTGAGGTTTTCTTAAAAAAAAAAAGAAAAAAGAGGATTTTTTTTTTAATGATCATGTTCATAAATTCAAAACTTCAAATTGGGTTACTGCAAAAATGTATTTCTATGCATTCCCTTACTTTAATTCAGTCTTCAAAAAAACCCTGATGAAATCAGATGAAAAAGAACGTGTCCTTTCTGCTGCCCTACCCCAATCCCAATTAAAGTACAGTCCTGCATAGCATTGCTTGGCTGGGAAGACGTGGCTGTAACTGAATGTGCACAAGGTGCTTGCTGGCTGCCTTCTCTGGGTGTTTGCACTGCTAGAAGAAACCCGACAGCAGTCACCTATAGATGTACCCAAGAGCACTAAAAAGGTCTGCAGATGTTTAAGCTCCTGAGAGGCCACAGAGGTTTGGAATCTGGCAGAGGAGAGGCATGTGGGTGCGCATTGAGGATGGCCTTCTGGTGACATCCACATGACACTTACGATGCTTGGGAATCTGAGGATGAATATTTTCCCTGATAGCTCAGTTTGTGAAAACCAGCTGGGGGCACATCAGTAAGGTCAGGCATTGCTCATGAGTCAAAAACGAGACGGTACTAAAGCTCACTCTTTATCTATATATCAAACCCTAAATCTTCTGGTCTGGAAATTCATTTTGCTGGTTTAGACAAACCATTAAAGGCCCTCAACTTGGGGTCAGCTGCATGACCCAGGAGGAGATTTAAGGGAAGGGTGTGACTGAGAAAGCAAGAAAAAAGCCCCCAGGACTGCGGCCAGTTTTAGTCAGAGGAACTGCTTTGTTATTATATTACAGCTGCATGGTGTTTTTAACTATAAACTGCTCCAGACCCAGGCTCGGGTGCTGCAGTGATTCATACAGCAAAACAATTTACAAAGCCCACATGAGGCAGTCAGTGTTTGAAAGTCTTTTGAAAGCATTGTTTGGCCAGCAGCAGGGCTCTTTTCAAGGTCTACTCTAGTTGCAACTCTCCTTTCTAAAGGTACACCTATATAAACAAGTGACTGTGGAGTTGTGCATTTATATCACACCATGTTTTCCACAGCAAGGTCCCATTCACAGGCTGTGGTAAGTGAAAAGTTGCCTAATCATAGAGGGAAATTTTCTCCAAGGCAAGAGGCTGCCTCTGAGAACTTCCCACTAGCAGTTACACTTACATTGTAAAAGCACACCTTCACTTCATTCAGAGTAAACTGCTTGTGTACTGTACCCTGTGTTAGTAGTACACTTGCTAGAGGTACATGGGAAGTGTGCTGGGTACTGGAAATGGATACAGCTATTCAGGTATCCAACAGGGAAAGTGGAGAGAAGCCCAGTGTGTCACTTTACAAGCCTGTGTATTAGTGTTCCCTGCCTCCTCCATCCACTGCTTGGAAAATTATGGCTAGTGGGATGAATCCTACTCCTAATTCAAATGAATCCTAATCTTGACTCTCATAGTCAAAGGGAGATGGGCTGAATTTGCTGTCTGCTGTCTCTAACATAATGAAGTTATTTGCCACAACAACACATGGAACTAGTGAGAACCTGCTGGAGGTACTTGCAGCCTCACAGGAAAATGGCTCCTGCACTTCTGACAAGCTCCTGTGAACAGTGCATGGCTTGGGCTGGTGAAAGCCCCTTGTCATTGTGTGGAGAGGCCATAGACAGACTCAGTATAGGCTTCATTTTATGGACTGCATTTGTAGATTTCATTTTATCTGTTACCCTCTTTTATAGGAGCAAAACCAAAACAGTGTGGGAGCTGGACAAGGATTGTACTATGAAGCCTATCCATATTCCCCCACAGCTAGGATTTCTAGTGCCTCTAATTCCCTAAATTAGTGACAAGGTTAAATAGTGTCAGAGAAATATGGACTAAGGTTGGTGTTCCAGCCACCCAATATCTAAGTAGTAATTTAAAATGTATTATTCATGAACACTTTATTAATGTTCACATTAAGTCATTATAATTCTTTCAGTACCAATGTTCCTGCTTCACATGAGAGGTGTTTAATATTAGTTGCTGTTCAGCACTTTCCAGCCAAATAAAATCAGTCTTAGCTCATTCTGTCTCACTTAGATCAACAAACATGGAACATAATGAACTCACCATGCAATATGAGTTATCTTGCCAGGATGGGAAAGGGAACATACCACAGCAAAACATGCCCCAGCACTTTCCTTTAACAGTGCATGGTCCAAATCACACAAGGACTGTGGACATGCTGCATGGCACTAGGCCCTTCCAACCCCTCTGACAGCACAGGAGAGTTACTGTGCCTGCCCTCTCCAACACCAGCTACCTTGGAAGTGCAATATTGCAGTGCAGTGGGTCCCAGAGTTAGACTGGTCTCCAGAAGGGCTCAGGGAGGGATATTCTCTAGCAGCAGCCTCTCTCCTGCTCCATGATCCCTGTCCAAGCCACAGGGTGGCTGCTGGGTCAGACACTGTGACAGCAGCCTGGGTGCTGGGCTGATGACACAGGTAGTTCAGTCTCTGCAGCAAGTAACAGGAAACTGGCTCACCTCTTGAGTGAGTCCCATTCTTAATGATGGAGACAGGAAATCTTGGATATACCCACCCCCATTGCTATTAAGAGTTTGAAAGCGGAGCACTGGGAATGTTTTTGAATTGGGAGAGCAATGCTAAGAACAAAACCATAGAATAATGTCAAGTTCTGCTGATTAAATCTAAAATTTTCCCAGTATTACTTGAAAATTAGAAGCAGATAAAACTATTCATCATGTTATAGATAACTTGGCTGCAGAAATACAGCATCAGCATATGCTGAAAAGTAAAAGCTAACATGATTAGTAGACTATTAATTCTAGCAGCAGCATTGCCTGTATGAGATCCATGTGTTTAAAGAGTAAGGTCTTTGGAGCAAAGACCAGCTTTTCTATGTATCTGTAAAGCAGGTGCCATAGGTCTGAACATTAGACTAAAAATCTGATATTGCAAAATTGGCAATGACCTTTGAAAATATTGCCCATCTGAAGGGTTGCCAGAGTCTTGTGCTTCTATTGATCCAAAGCTTGATGATATCCATAAGTTTCATTCCACTGAGCCAGTTAGGTGGACTTGACATCCAGGTACATTCATCCAAAGCACATTGCAACTCCTGGAGTTCATAAAACTTCTGATTACAGAACTGGTAGTGGGTGCTCTATGATGATGCAGTTTTCATGATAGTGCATTGCAAGTTTCCCCCCCCCCCCCTCCCCCCCCCCCCCCA
>JBAFWW010054187.1:0-10075 GCA_036873685.1 Agapornis canus | reverse complement strand
TTTGATGCAGCCCAGGATATTGTTGGCTTTCTGGGCTGCAAGCGCACACTGAAGCCTGCTCATGTTCATTTTCTCATCGACCACCACCCCCAAGTCCTTCTTTGCAGGGCTGCTCTGAATCTCTTCTCTGCCCAGCCTGTAGCTGTGCCTGGAATTGCTCCAACCCAGGTGTAGGACCTTACACTTGGCATGGTTGAACTTCATGAGGCTGGCACTGGCCCACATCACAAGCGTGTCAAGGTCCCACTGAATGCCATCCTGTAGCTGAGCAGAAGTTGAATAATTACAGTAATGTTTCCCTCATTTAAATGTTTAAAATATATACTGTATCAGTAATATTAATACTGTATCAGTATTGTGAAAAATCTTGAAATTCCTAAAGGGCTTCAAAATTAGAAATTCCTAATTATAATAAAGTATCTTTAGATTACTAAGTATGATTATCTTATTTCATATAGTGATCCAACCTTGAGAAATTACTTACTAGAATATTGCGATAACAACTGGATTTTAATTGTTTTTTCTGCCTCTCACTAATGGTTTACTTTTTTTTCCCCCCTGAAAACATAAATTTCTGCAGTACAAGGTCATCATCATTAACAATAAAAGCTCAGCATACAGAAATAAATACAGCAAGAATTTTTGTCGTGACCATGTCTACATTCTTCACCAAGAATTCCTCCATAATCTTACAATAGGGAACCTTTAATGTTCCATGATTTCATCTCCCCTCTCCTGTCTAGATCTGTGTTTCTGAGGGATCAGAAGACATCATTATTTTATGGTAATGACTCCCATCCAGGGCATGATCTCCAACCTTTCACCTTAAAGGTGTTCTTCCTGGGGCATCTTTCATTGGAATTACCACAGCTTTGAAGTGTAAAATAGAGAAAACCTCAAGCTCAGCACAGAATGGGGAAAGTGAACTGGCTTCTAGCCAGTAACTTAAAATAAATAAAAGGGTAACTATTTGTTCCCTCTTTTGAGAGCAATGTTTCAGTAATATAACAGTTTCTCATATCCTGATTACCACTGGGCATCCTTTGCAATAGGAGACAACTTGAATTTAGATAAAAGAAGTTGGACAGCTCTAGGTTTTATAGGTAGAGTGCTGGTCGAAAGGAAAAAGAAAAAACAAAACCCACAAACATCTGCAAAGTGCATCTGTGGTTATTGGATCCTCTTCCCAATGCCCAAATCTCCTTTCTGGGGCATCTGTTACCAATGACCAAAAAAATATCATCAGGTCCTAAGTTGCCTTTTTCAGAGGATTCCAGGCGTGGTTTTCAGACTTAATTAGGATTTTTATCTAATCAATTTGGGTTTTTTAACCCTGTGAACATATTTCACAGTCCACATTTGTATTAATATCAGTTATATACTGCATGAGCAGGTAGCATAACCACCAGATCTGTCATTTTTCATTCTCTGCTTGAATTGCTTTGAAATTTGTAGCCTTTACTGCACCTTTTTTAATGTTTAGCTTTTGAGTTTATGTTGAAGATCTGTCTGATCACTATCATTTTATAAAAATTAGACATAAAAGAGCCATCTCAACAAAGAAAAATACAGCTTCAGGGTTAGGTAGCTGTTTTTCACAAATGAACTCGTATGTAATACAATTACCTTTAGACAGTTTTTCCTAAATATTATGAAATGATCTGAAATAATTGCAGAATCAGTGATGGAAAATTGGTGGCATTTTAAAGTCACGGAATTGCTTTTTAAATGAATGTTCAATGTAGTACCTTTGTTCCTACAGGCTACAAGCACTGAGCTGAAACTAATGACAGTGAATTACCAATGGCTTTACTTGACAAGTGAAGATTTACTTAATAGTATAATAGAATTGGAACTAGCAATATATATCATTTTATCTGTTCTTTTGCAATCAGCACCGGGGTTTTTTCAGTCTAGAAGGCAGTATGTTCAAAGAGGGAAGATAACTGACTTCCAGCTTTGCCAATGACTTCTGCTTGGTAAGTCACTTAACCTCTGTGTCTGAGTCTCACTAGCTGTTGAACAAGGATAATGACTTTTTTTTCTATTGTAAATGACACTTCTGGGCATATGACAGAGCAAAGTACCACTCCCATAAACATGGGTACAAGGTATAAAAATTACAGAAAACAATGGCTGTCAAATGGAAAGCAGCTCTGGGAAAAAATCCAAATGGATGACAGAGGGATGAATGCACAAAAGCACAGAGAAAATGCAAGTAACAATTTCTAGTAGAAGAATGAGTGTGATATCAGCTTATTAGAACTGGTTTGAACATGTGAAATTACAGGAAGGGAAAATTCAGAGCTCACTTGGGACTTAAGGAAATTTGGCTGCTGGCTAGGGTGGCAATAAGCAGAGGATAATGGACTGCCTGTCCTTCAGACAACATTCCAATCCCCTTCGGGGGAGATTGGAAGAGCTGGTCCATCATCTTCTACTACTTTTAAAGGCTACAGACCCTGCTGAGGTGGGGATGAAAAGTATTGGAAAGGGCTGCTTCTTCCTGATGAGAAAATGAACATAAGTCGACAGTGTGCGCTTGCAGCCCAGAAAGCCAATCGTATCCTGGGCTGCATCAAAAGGATCGTGACCAGCAGGTTGAAGGAGGTGATCCTGCCCCTCTACTCTGCTCTCGTGAGTATTGTGTGCAGTTCTGATGTCCTCAACATAAAAAAGACATGGAGTTGGAACTAGATTATCTTAAGGTCCTTTCCAGCCCTAACTGTTCTATGATTCTATGATTCTGCTGTAACTACTTTATTCATAATCATGTTGCACTGGGTTCCACCATTAATTACACATTTATTTAGGTACAATTATTGCCCCAATGGTTAACAATGATCTTTAATCAACCACGATGCTGCAAGTTGCAGTGCTAAGTTTTCGAAGGTAGGTGTATATCTTCACACAAATCAGTATCCCCTCATCTGGAATGGGATTCCATTTTCCTCCTGAGGCAATTGTAATGTTACATTTTTGTGTGGCTCTCAAAAGACTAAAATCAGACAACCTGTAAATCAGCTGCACACAAAAATAAAAAAGTATTTTGATTTGCTGGGACTGCAGAATTTGCAGACTTTGCTGTCATAGACTATAAGAGGGTAATATTCAATTATAATACATGACAGGTAGACAGATGTGTACAAAATTTAGATTGATGCCTTTGATTTATGCAAGGCATGCTTGCTATTGATTACAGAGTTCAGCTCAAGTATTTAGTTTTAATTAGTTTACTTTAAAGAAATAACTCCTAATTATGAGTGTAACTGAGAGAAGAATCTAGTTTACTGAGTGCTATTTTTAAGTCCTCATTAGTAATATGAAATGTTAAAGTTAAAAAAGTTGGGAGTTCCCAAATAATCTGGCAGGAGTTTCACTCCTCCCAGAAATTGTAGGCCAGTCTAGAATGTGTAAAAGATTGACACATCCTACCCTCTGTGTTTTATGAAATTAGAGGCTAGAAAGCTTGAACAAAGCAAGACACACTGCACATATGTAGCCCTAAGATATTTTGCTGAATGTACTTATGACACTTGAAAAACTTTCTTGACAGAAGCTACCAGAGAAATAAAATTCTGTGAAAATAAATACACAAAATATCTTAAGGTCCCACAATATTATCTGCTTCACTGCTTTTCACTAAAGGCTTATTTTGAGTGAGGATGACCTTGCTAAGGCCAGCAAGACGATTTATGATTAAAGATCAAGAACCAAGTTTCTAGCTCTCTAGTAATCATGGAAATATACCAGCTTTTCCCTAGGAAAGTGAGCTTGTAGCTGTATTTGCAGTAATACAGCTCATATGAGTGCATGGATTAACATCTCCATATGTTCTTCCTCAACCAGAACAGTATGAATTCCAGGAGAAATTCCAAGAAATCTGGAAAGTGTATAGGGCCACTGTAAACCAAGGAGTTTAGGTGCCAAGAAGCTTCAATCTTGCCCAGATCTATACTACACCCTACATATGGGTTGTGTCTAAATACTACAATGTAGTCCTAAATACACTTCTTAAGCAGTTGCATATGTCCTTTGGAGCATAACACTCTATTATCTATTCCTTCATCCCTGCCATGTTGACCAATAGCTGCTGATAGTATGAAGAGAGGAATAAAGAATCAATTCAAAGATTTCTCTGTTTGTACATGCAACTCAAGGAAGTTCTCACATCTCAGTAAAAAGTAAAAAGGAAAAAAGTGTTGTTCACATACTTCTGCTTCAGACTATATTCATCATTTTAATTCAAACCATCAGCAATATCTTACTGGTTCAGGATCCTAACTTCTTTGACAGTTTTTCAGAATTTTACTATATGGCTTATGCTGTGTTGTATAATCACTCAAATTCTGATACTACCAAGAATCAATGGCAAGATAAACAGCATTCTAATAGTTTACTGTAGAAAAGGGACACAGAGGGTGGATCTGTTATTCTCATTTTAATCAGAATTAGTAACATATTTTTGAAGGAAACTTGTCTGTCTCTGTTGCCTGCTGTGGTTGGCAATACAGAGGGGTCTTAAAGCATGAAAACTGCATTCCTTTCAGAGCAAATGGGCCAGAAGAGAAACTCATTAAAGATACGTCATTAAAGATAAAAAGTGTGTGGTGCGCATGAGACTGGACAAGAGGTATTCTGAAATCTATTCCTTGAAATGCATGTGGTGTGGACACTGCATCATCAGCACCAACAAAACTCTAAAACCATTGTCTTTAACTGTTTTGATCACTAATGTAGGCATAAACACAGAGACAAAAGTAATCTCCATTATTTAAGCTTCTAAATAGCATGGAAGATGTAAAGCAGGACTTGATGTCCCATTCATCTGGTTGTCCAGAGTAAAGAAATGGTCAGCTGACTACACAAATTCTTTGTTCCAGTGTCCTTATTCCTATGAAGTCATTCTACTAAGATCGCTGCAGTCTCATCCAGAACAGACTACTCCATAAAGCCGCAGCAAGACACCTTCCAGAGGAAAGCAGCTCACAGTAGAACAGACACAGAAAGGACTAATGCCTTGAAATGAAGACCTAGTTCTGTCAGCTAAAACTAAAATATTTCTTTTCATTTTCTAAAATCGAAAGCTGAGTGAAAACATGATTTATGAAAGTACCAAGACTGTAATTCAGTAACACCTGTCTGTAAATAAATTTAGCTAGATAATTGAAGACATGGTCTACATGGCAGAAGAATGTGCCCCAGGGACTTTATTTCTATACTGGACAAGATAAGGTAATTAATGTTAACCCAAGTTTATACTGAAGTTGGCTATTAGTTGGTACATAAAATTGTATGATATTATCAATAAGATCAGTACCTAGAGCCCACATTCTTGGTTTCTACGTACCCCAAATGTTTGTATGATCATTTCATCTTTAAGAACCACCAGTTACTCTGTGTAGGCTGACATATAATTCTTTGAAATATCAGTCTGTTTAATCAGAATACAATCTCACAGCACAAGTCCAGTAATGTCATCACTTCTTACACAGCAGTTCTTTCTTTCATAACACTTCTTCAATCTCATCAAAGATGTTCTCCTGCTTCATTAGAAAGACTAATCACTTGGTTGCCAATTTAGGAGAATGAAACAGCCTATGTGACAGTGTACTGTCTGTTTATTAAGTGCAAAGAATCCCACCACATTTCCAGAATCTGACCATTTAGAATAGATTCTGAAGTGGTTTTGTCTATTGCTGTATTTAAATCTCAAATATTTCCACATGTGTTTCATGTCAAGCCTAAGTGTTCCTTTTGAAACTGAGCATATATAGTGTTACTAAGAAGAAGATTCAAATTGCTTATAAGACCAGTATCCCTGGCTGATGTGAATCAACATAACTACAGCGGTTTCAGTGTAAAGCACTGTTAGCCAAGACTATTATTGCTTGAATAGAAAGCAATTTCTTTTAATTCTGCTTTTTTTTTTTTTTTCCTTTCAATCTAACTAAGCTTATTTGAAATAAAAAAAAAATTACCATCCAGTTCCTGTGACTAACTGGTGTGCAAACAAAAGCTCATGGAAGTATTTCCATATTTTCAAAAAATCTGTTATTTTAAGGAAAAAATAACCTGGTAATTTCCGTATAGAACTGGATGATTTTATGACCAATTCATTCAAATCTTTATAATTTTTATTTTGTTAACGTCTAAAATGTGTTTTTAACTCCATTTTATACAGAAGAAATCAATCATAGTAAGTGAGCATGAAAACAAGTAGCCTATTATTTTTATTTCTGATTGTAGACCTCTTAAAATCTATGAAGTGGTCCTTCTGAAGTTAGTTCTTTTTTATTTCATTTAGTCAACAGTGGAATTATATAAAAAAGTTCAAATTTATAGAAAGTCATGCCTCATAAAAGCTTGTAGGGCCTGTACTATTCTGATTTATATCCCATTCAACCTCATTGAAATCAAGTGCCCATGGACTTTTAAAAAATATTTGGTTATCATCATGAAGCACATGTACCTCCAAAATTCACTGGCATTGTGGTTTAAAAGTCTGTGTTGGATTAAGAAGAATCTAAATGTTCTGCATTACATATTACACTTGCATCCTATTTATAGGCGCTATGAATTCAGATGTATTTTTAGATTAAGGCTTTATGGTACAGAGTTTGTCAGAGTAAACAGCCCATTGCATCTGACATTAATTCTTAATATAATATGAACAAGGATAATAAAAAGCTGAGGTGTATTAGTGGATGAAACTCTCTGCTGTCTTGTGAATACCTAGGCCCATATTTGTTGAATGGTACACACATCTTTACTCAGTATGAATGTTTTAAGACACCAGATTATTATTTGATATTATATCAAATAATGTTGTATTCTTGGGGGTTCTCTCCTTTTATATGTATTTGCTTGAATATTTCTTTCTTGTATTTTTTAGAGATACTATAACCAGCTGAAAGACTAATATTAAATTTAGTAGCATTTATACAGTTTCATGAAATAATTATCATCCAAAAGGTGCCTAAACCAGAAGAATTTCACGTTACTAACATTTCTTCTTCCTGGATTTAATACAAACAGATATAAAATATTTTTTTTTAAAAAATCTCCCCTGTTAATTATAAAGTTTGATAAAAAGATCTCCTAAACCATGCAAATATAAAAATCAAAGAAAGTCCAACAAACTGTTTAAACACAGTTAAAACTGAGAGTAAGTTTATAATTTAAAATATCCTACGAGTTTTGTGTATTCATAAATATTAGAACTTTTTCAGAATTATTTTAAAAATATTTTGTCTGAAATGCAATGCTCAGAGAGTTTCTGCCTCTTTTGTGTGCTTCTATTATGGTAGCACTCAAATGTAAGCTGTTTTCTGCACTGGGAAAACTGTCCTGCATGATGGTGTCTAGATCTCAAGATAGGAACCTGGTAAACTACTCATGAGCCTAGCAAAAGGAAAAGACTAGAAGGAGCATGGGAAAAAAAGTGTTAAAATCTTGTTCTGAGCATAAATGCTATTTTGACACCCATGATCAAGTCTTTCTGATCTTTCATGAATGTCATGAAATGTTTGATTTCATAATACAGGCATTGTTTCCAGCTTCACTTGCCCTCACCATGCCAACTAGATAAGATTTTTTGGAATAAGCAAGTGGGGTTTTGAAACAAAGGAGGACATGTGACAAAGCATGCTTCTCATCCACATTATTTAAGCTTTCCTAATTCTACCAAAATACTGTTTGCAGGCACTGATTCTATGTACACATTTATCTCTGAAGCCCAAGCCACTTTCCAGTCACTTCATCTTACCTTCAGATTTCTTGGTCATTCTGAACAGACCAAGCCCACAGAGTCAATCATTCTTTGTAGAATGTGATAGAAAAGGTAGGAAAGGTTTTCACTCAATCTTACGTTTTGGCTTTTAAGGACACAGAAAAGCTGTGAAAATTTAAAGGCAATCAAAGCAGTGCCAAAGCTCACCCCAAGTAAAGCAAATACTTGACCATGTTCTAAATGGGATAGCAGAAAGTATGTATTGTGGCATGTATTGTCTTTAGGAGAGAGTCCAAGTCCATGGCTATCCAACAGTTAAATAACACGGGATGGATAGAAAATGTGGTCGCTAAGGTTCCCTAATACCAGTTTTGCACAAAACTGTAGACAGCAGCAAACTGTTTTATAATTCAACTTCCATCAAATTAATTTAAGTATTAAGGAATGGAATATTTTTGTGGTTAAAAAAAAAATACAAAACAAAAAAAGTCAAATTTGATGTGCTATATAAACTTTAGTGAGCTATATAAAGGGAATATATAAAGGGAAAGGATATGAAGACCATTGACAGCAATAATACCAATAATCACATAATAATTTAAACAACATTGGAGACAGACACAGTAGTACTATCATTAGAACTATCATTAGAACTTCTTCTGCAAATTCTTGTGTAGGTTGTAAATCTGGCATAGATCCTGGCACAAGTTTTTATTCATGTCCTTTCTGTGTCTTTGTTACAAGCAGTGCTTTCTGACACAGAGAGTTGGGGAGGGAATTATTCGGTAACAAATGTGTCAATGGAA
This sequence comes from Agapornis canus, assembly GCA_036873685.1. Lineage (NCBI taxonomy): Eukaryota > Metazoa > Chordata > Aves > Psittaciformes > Psittacidae > Agapornis > Agapornis canus. The sequence continues at coordinate 1,537 of JBAFWW010054187.1, read as the reverse complement.
AGGAAACTATTTTGAAATAGGAAGCAGATTATATGTTTAACGGAAATGTGCCAATTAGCAAATAAACACAGAGGGAAGTCTAACAGGTGCCATGACTCCAAACCTTTTGATGTTTCTCATCTGCATAAATGATACAGACAGGGAAACCAGCTGCAAATATGTTAAGTTTACTGAAACACAATACTAGAGGGAATACTAAATACCAGGCAGTTATCAAGGATACAGAAGAGAGATTTTTGGATCGTCTTTGTAGAGTAATTGCACAACACATGTTAAATCAACATATGGTTCAAACAGAGGCTAGGATAAAGAAAGGATTTTAAAAGCAGGTTAAAAAAAAGGGAAATAATATAACTTAAATATGTCAAAACTTTATACATGAGGAGAAAAAAGCAATAAAGGGAAAAAAAAATAAATTACTAGGTCCAGAAGTAGATTACATGGTCCTGGAAAGTATAACAGTGATTAGAAAGACTTTCTTTATTCATGTTCATTCATATAACTGTATTGTGGATATGAGAGTTTCTTTATTTGTAGAACAGAATAATGAGGACCTTTTTCTAGAAACCGTATGAGGTATCTGAATTTGCAGGTCACTTAGATACTCACTAGGTTATTGAATCTATTATTACCCTTTCTTCACACCACTATAGAGAAAAGATTTTAAAAAATGTGAAATAGGAAACATTTGGTTAATCATTAGTTACTGATAAGAATGGATTTTGTGCCAATAACTTCAGTGGGAGATTTTGGCTAAAATCTTCCAAATTTTAAGTACTTTTTTGTAAATCCTTTTGAAAAAAAATAATGGATTTTTTTTTGTCCAAAAAGACACACACAGAGACAAATAAATTTATGGGTTTATTTGCTTAAATCTGTATTCACAGCATGAAACAGCAATTGGTTATAACAATTTCCCATTGATATTTAATAAGCATGAAGAACATAGTTTTTATGTTGAAATCACATCATGTTATAATTATTAGCATTTTCCATATATATGTGAATATGATTTTAATAATTTTTAAGAAGTTGAAGGGGGAAATAATTGTAGCAAGTTTTCCAACCATAATATGATGACAGTGTTTGCTATATTCTCTATAACTTATCCTCAGTAAAAAAGCCTGTGCCTATTGACACAGTATGTAAAGTCAGTTATTCATTTAACAAAAATGATACCAGGCTGTGGCTTGTTATGGAAAAGCTCATGCTCAAACTTTACTACTGCCATCTATTGAGGAGGTGGGAGCTACAACAGAAAACAAAAATGTAATCATAAGAAAGCATTTTAATTATTATTGCAAATTGCTAACATATGATTGCCATAATACTCAGTTGTAGTAAATGGAATCGATGAGTGACACGTTAAAGATAAATTGGACTAAATCACAATCACAGATAAATCCATCTTTGGAACATATTTCTGTAGGTCATCTGGTACAAATTCACTTCTGCCCCTCAAAGCAGTATCAGATTCAAAGATGGAGTATTGTGTGCATTTCTGGTGTCCTCAACATAAAAAGGACATGGAGCTGTT
>JBAFWW010054184.1:0-15044 GCA_036873685.1 Agapornis canus | reverse complement strand
TGGGCTTAAACCATGACAGACACATATCAGCCAAATACCATGTTATGAGGTCCAGGTCTGCCTCTCACCATTGAGACATGAGAATCACACAGCATCTGTGGCTGTCTCAGCTGTGGTGAGGGTCTCACTGCCATCCCACCCCAGAACTGCTGCCTTCAGCCTGATGCAAGGTCATGGAACTCTGTGGATGTGTACCCACTGGCGGACTATTACTGCTTATACTATTGAATTTTAAGTTTAATGTCCAGTAGCACCCACCTGTAATCTTGTTAGTCACATATCCCCAGCCTGATTTACTTGCACCCTTTCTAAAATCTATTACCAGTGGTTGCCTGGGGTAGCATTTTTTCCTGATCTGCCCAAAATGTGCTTGCAGGATGCGATGTGTTTAATAACTCTGATTCTGTGGTCAACAATCTCTGTTTTCAGTGCACTTCTAAACCGTTACAGGAGAAGTAGATGTAGTTCAGATCTCATCTAGCAGTGCTTTCAGATAAGCCTCCCTGGTGATTATTATCTCTGATGCTTTGTCATTCCAGTGCATACCAGAATCCTTGAGCTGGGCAGATGTAGAGCTCATTTTATCTGTGCTGCCCTTTCAGGTAGGTTTCATCTTGTAACAAGTTTATCATTTTTTAATATATGAAAGATTTCAAAATGAAAACTTCAGATAGAGCAACCTATAGATAACACAAATTCCAATGTGTGGTGCATACTTGCTGTATTCCAGAAGCACCTTTTTCTTCCCATTACACTTTAGCAGGGAATATGACAACTGAAAGTGACAAATCCTTACCATTAGATCCAAGTTCAGTGCAGCTTGTCAGTTGACTGACTTGATTTCCCACTTCTGCTTTCCACTCCTGGGTAAGCAGCATACAGAACCCATTTATTCTGTAATATCTGGACCAACTTTGATATATTTAGGCAGTATAGAGTAAAACAAAAGGTGCATTTCATATAAATAAGACAGCTGATTCATTTGGTCAGGGCAGGAAATACTATTGGGAAGATGCATAGAACTAGCTTCTCTTCATTTTTTTCCTTTATGCTTCGAAGACATGGTTTAGATACTATCCCAGAAGAACTTAATAAATGAATCATGTGCAGAGTAGACATCAAGATAAGTGAGAGAAAAATAAGGATGTCTGCTCTTAGACATCTTGAGATACCTAGGAAAGGAAGATTAAGATCTCTATGACAATCTATGGACAGTTTTGTCCTCACAATCAAGTGACACTTTTGCTTGCACATCTTGTGAAATATTCCAAATACTATTAGTGTGTCTTCTGTGCTGTTCCCAAAACAAACACTGGTAGAAAATGTGTTGCAATGAACAATGTGAAATATAACACGTGGTTGTTCATCTGCTTCCAGTCTTACAACTATAAATTGCAATCACTGTTTTTCATTTAGCATTTCATATAGAGATTTGAAGTATCATCTTTGCTAATGCTTGATGAAACATATATTCATATACATATGAAGTTGTGCCTGCTTATGGAAATGTTATTTTCAAGCTTTCAATGTGCAAGGAAAGCTAAGAAAGAAGTTTCCCTTAAGCTTTGTCAATTTTATGATAAAATTAATTTATTTCTATGATTCTATGATAGGTGCTTAAATTTGAGTTAACATCATAGAAATGCATGATACTGAAATTATTTAAAACTAATACAGGATTAGAATAATGACAACATTAGAAACAAAGAAGATCATCTAATTTCAAACCTAGATAATACCTATCATCAAGGAAAAATATATTCTCAGTTTTCTAGGTAAAAAAATCCATAAATGGCTTGATAAATTTTCATTACGCTTGCTCAGTGCACATATATTTATTTCTACATACTTTTGACTGAATGCTCTTCAGTTTGCTTCTTTCTTCAAAAGTTGGTTCCTCATTATCACTCACTATCCCACCTGTGGAAGCATGTAGAAAGGGCAAAGCACAAATATTTACAGGATTTTAATCTACTGATGTTTGTCTCATGCAAAATGCTTGGTGATGAAACAGTCCAAATGATGTCACTCACACAACCTCATCAGAACAGTTGTTTATTCATGGTCACAAATCCCTTGGCACCAGTCTAAATTGAAACAACAGGCTCTAGGCAGATGTAATTGGCATCAGCCAGTACTTTTACCATGAACTGTAAAACAGTTGAGCATCTCATCATGTCTCCTCAGCAGTTACAATGTGCCATGCATCATAACTCTATAATGAGGAGAGGTTAATTTCAGGTTCTTTGTCAGGATGCAGAAAGCTAGCTTGTGACATTGAGATGCTGGCAAGCAGATGTGTGAGATTGTGTTTAAGGCTAACTTCAGTGCAAAACCACTGAACCCTATGGAGTTTAAACAAATTTTAGCATCTCAGTGGAAGTGCATTATATGAGGTTATTGGGATTTTCCTGGGAGTAAATTTCTGCTAATACTTAAAATGTGACTGAAAGACATACTGTTTATTAGGATGGAACTGATCAATTTGTTTGACAATTATTTCAGGAGCTCATACATCAATGTATCAGATTTTTCTTTTATTTTTCTTTCTCATACAAAACCTTACCCAGTAAAATGATGCTGAGCATATTTACCAAGTTATACTGACTGATGTGAGTTACAAAATTAAAGTTGCAAGTTATTTATTAACTATTATCTGAAAGGCAGAAGAGCTTGTAACACCATGAAAGCATGGGAGCATTCAAGACATCTTAAGGATGGGAGTACAGAAAATTCCATGATTCATCTAGGGTTGAGATGCTTGACTGCTGCTCTAGGACAGTCCCTGAGATGTCAGATTTTCCCCTGCATTCAAGAAGATAGCACACAGCAAGCCTCTTACATAACTATGCTAACAGTCTTCTATAACTTCCATAACTTCCATAACAGTCACTAACAGCAGAAGACTGTTAGAGAGCATGTTCAAAAAATCTTTGTGTTTTGGGCACTGGTTCAGAAATTTCAGCTACACACATTCTTTCCCAGCATGAACTATGAAGTCAGACATTAATCACAGATACAAGGCAGTAGAGACTGGCAAATGTCACTGATACCATGCATTGACTCCCCTCTGTCAAGATTAATTACATACATAAGGAAGTACTTGTCACACCTCTGCCAACAGCCTACAATGCAATGGAGCAAAGGAAAATGTCTTCCTTGTACAGGGGTCTCAGGTAGTGAAAAAATGAACTGAGTAGCACTAAGACATAGTTGCTGTGCTTTTTGCTTCTGCTGAAACAGGTAAATTTCTGGAGAAGACTCCATACTCGTACTTAGCTGGCACTTGACAGCAGCAATGAAGAAGCAAAAAAGGATTTGCTAAATAGGAAACAGTGTGAGAGACTTCATTTTAGAACCCAGCCAAGCACATGAATTCAGATTTCAAATAAATAAATTTGATTTTAACTCACCCACTTCATTTGCTCAAGAATGCTCACATTATCAGTTACTGCTGAGGCGTGCTTTGAAAACTGCCTTGCTCCTGTCAGCCCTTATTTGGCTGGTAACGTGCAAACTCGTAGTCTTCACAGCCTAGCTGTATCTTGGGTTCAGTATTTTCCTTCAAATTGTATGGCCTTATTCTTGAAATCAGAGCTTGAGACCACTCTTACTGTACAATTGTGCTTCTGGAAATTTTGGACATAAACTTCAAAACCTCAGCACTGCACCCACTACTGGGAAGAAAAATAACTGTTACAGCTGAAACCAGGATATGCCTATGAACATGTAGACTTGCAAGGACTCAGTTGCAGCAGTGGCATTAATGTTTTGTAAGGCAAGTCATTCATACCAAGTGGTCTTACAAGTGACTACATCTGCTGACACACACAGATGCTTGAGCTATACTTGGCATATTGAGCACTGGAAGGTGAAATTCAGCATTCTGACACAAGAGAAAGAAAAATAAAAGAGGAAACTGCGACTCTAGAACTTCAAAACCTAGCAAATATGAACATAACACCTTAAAATCTAAGTAATTTCCAAAGTGGCTACATTTTTAATTGAGAGCATTACTTTACTAAGGCAGGCTGAATGTATGATTTATTTAAGGAAGGTGTGCTGCTTTTTTTTTGTTTGTTTCTGTTTTGTAGTGAAGTGATGCCAGAATGAGTAACTAATTAAACCAGAGTTGAAGTTTCATTAAGGGGAACAGGAGGAGGGGAAGAGTGAAATGAGGACAGGAGAATTTATAATTAACATATATCCCTCTAAAAACCATGTCCTAATTACTCCCAATTAGGAGACCATACAATTAAGATCTGGAAGGAAGGGTCAGGAAAATCAATAATTTCCCCAAAAGTCAGGATCAGATGAAGCAGCAAACTGCAGGTTCTTATTTGGTATCCAAATGAATACACAGGTCACATAAGCCAAATCCTAAAATGAATTTTCCTGCCTGTGTGATGCTCAGTTGGCTGCAGACAAGATTGATGCAGTGACATCCTCATTCACCTTTTTTTTTTTTTTTTAACTTTTCCATTTCTTTGCTGCCTTTGATGTTGTGCAGCAGGATTATGTCAGGGAAAATTAGCAATTTAGGCCCGTCAATAATTACATTAACTTTCCTGCAAGCTGTACACTGTAATCTTCCCTAGGGCTAGATTTAAAAAAAGGAAAAGAATTCAGACTAGTGAATTGCACTTAGATAGATGCAAAGTGCTTAAATCAGAAGCTGTAACACTAAAAATCCCCCTTTACTTGCTATGTCACCCTAGCATAGTCATCTTATTTTTATCAGCACATAAAACTGTATTTTCAGTAGGCAGGCACTTAAGGGGAGAAAGCACCTCACAAGTAATCCTTATGACTATAATGTGCAGGTTTGAAACCTCAAATGTCCTTACAGTCTAGCCATATCTATGCTTTACTGCATTCAAGAAAATTGAAATCTAGACCTTTCTAATTAAAAAAGAAGATGAGGAAAATGCAGTCACTACATTTAGACTTGAGCAAGCAGTTGTTCTGTGCTGAACTGTGTCACTGGCTTTTTAGAGACCTAAGTATCCATGAATTAATTGCCTTTGTATTCAGTAAGCACTATATGATAATAGCCACCTCAAACTGGGTTCTTGGTTCTGCAACAGGGCTGGACAGCTAAAACTTTTGACACTGTACTCAGTAATTGAAGGAATATTTTCTAGTGGTAGGTTTGGGACATAGGCAGAGAAGAAATTGAGCTAAGTCTGTAAAAAAAAGAATAGTTGAATACCTACAATTCTATCCACCTCCCTCCCATATTAGATTTTTACACACATCTCCAATAGTGGGTGCAGAGGCAGTTCAGCAGGTTTTGTCTGTAACAATCTCTGAACAAGGAGCTAGGAGGAGTGCAGTGCAAAGACGTTCACTGAATGATGCAAGTCACCTCTACATGGCAAAACTCTGTTAAAAGTCCTTCTTTAGGCTTTCCTGCACTCTCATTCGAATTTCCTCATGTTTTAAAAGGCTGTTGGGGCTATCAATCATTGTATTTCCCTACCTCACACAGGAGAGCAGACTAAAGGTATTCAAATGTAAAATTTCTTCAGATTCTAGTTTTTAGTGCCAAATGGTTAAAGAAAAGGAGTCATAGTGCCTAAAATCAGTAAGTTTGTTAACTTTAAGTGATTCTATAACATGAAAGGACACATGTGAATTCTGATAACTTGAGGCAAGGACAAGCTGTTGCTGAATCAGGAAGCAGTGCTCCTACTCTTTTCAGTCCTGAATAAAGGACAGACGTGATCACAGAATTTATTTAAAAAATATTGCCTTCAAAGAACTACAAGAATGGCTCATTTAGCTATAATGGCAGCTGCAATTTTAACTACGTAATACTTGATAAGTTTTTCTACATGTTCATTTATCCCAGTTGTTATATAAAGGTTGCACTTGGTTATTAAAAATTAAATGTGACAGTCAATCTGGTATCGGGGGGGAGCTATTTCAAACCAATGAGACATTTTACTAGGCTTTAGACTGCTTCAAGAGACTTGATGCCATAAACTTCAATTTAAAAAGGTTTTGGCCATATACAATACTGGTCTGATTTACTGTGAAGTTCTCCTTTTGAGCATAAGCTCTTGTTAACGATATACACTTTTCCAGTATAAAAATGAGAGACTAGCTATTTATAATAACTATAAAAGTAGTTCAAGAAATTCAGACTGAACATAGCATTTTTCAAAAAATTATGGTAAGAACAGATGAGCTCAAGAGTTATTTTATATTTCACAGCCTTTGGAGAAGCAATATTGACACTTTTACTGTAGTTGAGAGCTTTTAGTTATGCACTTCCCTACATGCTAAGCAGAAGTTAGCATACAACAGGATATTATATACTCGATTTGTTCCAGTCACTTCCATATCCCCTAAAAACTAATACACTATCAATTAGCAGTGTATTATGTTTCATTATTAAAATGAATTGTATCGTTGCTTTAACATACAACAGTTATATTATACAACATGTTTCTAATGTCATCATGGTCTGTTAACAGTCCTGCTTCCTATTTGCAAAGGCTCATAAAAGCTGCTGGACACTGGGGAGCAGTTTTTGTGGCTTCTGAAGTACAATTTTCATTTAAAATATTACACACTGCCTAGTGCTCTTACAGCAATATTACTTCTCTATAAATGGATCAAAATAAGCCTAGTTGATGGCTAAATGTGCCATGGAATTGCATGTGCACAAAGGATTGCTGTCATGCAAACTGAGAGAAAAATCAAGTATAAAAGATGGCAATATATAAAAAGCAGAGACTGAGCACTGAAAGTACTTCCTTTTTTCTTCCCTTTCAGGTTTGAAATGTTGTTTGTCTAGGTGCTCTTAAAATCTGTCACTGCATACAGTAAAACTGCAGATTTTCCCTTCTGGGTGCCACATTACATAGATGTTATTGTTTCACAGTCATTTTCTTAGATGGTAAGCATACTCAATTTCCATTTCCAGCTAAGATAGTTTAAGATTATTTTTCAACAATGTAAATTCAACATTCAAAATATATGTACACTAGCTAGCTATAAATCATAATATACAGAGAGAGCAGTATCTATCAACTTCATATATCAATGAAACTTTTGTCTGAATTAATTCCAGTTCTGCGAAGTTTGTTGTTCACTTCTCAGTATATAATATATCAAAACAGTTCCATAAAAGTTAATTTCTGTCTCCTGCCATTCTAGTTTTTGGAAATGCTCATGGTTTCTTTCCAAATGTACCCATAAATTTCTCTGGGCTGTAGGATCTCATGGGAGAACTTGGAAATTATTTTCTAAGGAATATTCAAATGTTTTCTACAACTTAATGCATTGATCTGGGACCAATGGTCTGAAAATCACTAGTTAAGAAAAAATCAGAGGGGGAACAGCAGGAAAGAACATTATACAGGAAAGATGTTTGCTTCTCCATTATCTGGCATTTTGTCAAGACATCTACCCCTCTGCAATCTAAATCAAGAAAGTAGAAATTACTAGCGCTTTCAATCTAAATAGTTTACTGAAACAAAAAGCTGCACAAACGGAAAAGGTGCAGTTTTATAGAATTTTAGTCCTCTTTTTCTGGCTGGGAATGAGACTGATGCATAATTGTGATACATAAGAAGTTCAAAAGGAACATCCTTTCATGCATCTCCTAGCAGATGATTCTGCAGCACTGGAGCACATCACCATGTGAGCTCTAAGCTTTAAGTTTCTCCCCCAAAAAGGATTATTTTAATTACTGTTATTATTGTTGTTGCTGCTGTTATTAATAATAATAATAATAATATTATTTTATTGTGTCCTCTATTACTGCAACTACCAAGTATCAGGAAAAACTGATATTACATTCAAGGCCAGGCTGGATATGGCTCTGGGCACTCTGTTCTAGTGAAAGGTGTCCCTGCTCATTGCAATGGGGGTGGACTAGGTGACCTTTGAAGGTCCCTTCCAAGCTAAACTATTCTATGATTTTATGATTCTATGTCAAAACAAGTCAGTGTGAAATATAATGTTCACAGTCCTTTCTTGGAGTGGTTATAGTTGCTGAATGCTTTTCCTCCTTTTCATGCAAAAATCCCGTCAGTTAGCTGAAACCACAAATATTAGCCTAACCTACTTGACTTTGGGTTTGAAAAAAAAAAAAAGATGCAAAATAATAGCACATATGGCTGGAATACATGATATTAATTAGTATGTCAAGAGCAGTACTGCTTGTGAAACTTCCCCTATTTCTTTCCAAACCTAAATGGTTTAGCTTAACACCTTTTATAAGCTAAATTGTCAGGTGGGTATGTATAACAATGCCTTTCACTTCACTTTGTGAAAGAAGGGGGAGGAGAAGCAATGCTGTGAGCTTAAAAGCACAACCAGCAGCTAAATGGTAACTCACTTCCCAGCTGATGGATATTCTTGCATCTATGTGTCGCAATATTTTTAATAATTTATCCAGATAAAAGTCCTACCTTATGGCCTAGATGACATATGCTGTGTATTAGAATCAGATCTAATCTACCCTTTTATACCAAACTAAGCATCACACTCAGTGAGAATGTTGTGAAAATGACTAACATGCATGCTCACCGTCTTTTCTAAGTAAACATTTACTTTGTGACTTTGCACCTGTAAGAGGTAAAAAAGAACAAAACCCCACAATTAATTAGAAAAATTGAATGATTCTCAAAGTAGAACCTCTTCTATCAAGCTCATATCCTTAGTAGAAAAGTGTGAATTGGCAGATAACTGGATGAAGGGAACTCACCTTGTTCTATTCAATTAAATTAATTCATACTGATTTACCATAGGTGAAGATCAGGACTTTAGCCCATATGTGTAACTCAACACTTATATGTGGGAATCCTGAGTTTCATGAGACTGCTTGGCTGGTTTTGCCATTTCTTGGATGCTTCTTTTATTTCATGCATTTAAGTGCTTTGCTACATTAAAGCCCAAAAGAAAAATTATGAACTGTGGAAAGGTCAATATTTTATTGTAGTTAGCACTTTCAATTCTATGGAGGTCAATTCAGATCAGTAGATACAAGACCTGGAAAATAAGAACTCATAAGAATTAGGCAGCCCATTTAGTAAATTATTTTGATTTACTAAAAAAATCTTTACAAGAATTATAATTTTAATAATCATATGCATGCATTATTTTCTTTAATATCTCAGTGGACTGTTTGACACACTAGCTAATTTCATTTCCTAGTATATGTTGATCTTAGAAGAGCTTTCATAGATGCAAATGCATGCAATAAAAGAAACACTGACGGTATCACAATTCACTTCATAAAAATTATTCTGCAGATAATACAGTCAATGGACTGAAATCTGACTAAAAGTCTATAACAAAGAGTAATGAATATTAACAATGAAATAAGTAGATGGGAGGTATCTTGTGCTGACTCTAGAGGCCAGAGTTCTGACCTCCATTTAATATGCTCACTGATAAACTGGAAGAGAGTCGAGAATGTTAATAAAGCACACGTGGTATTAAATGAGAGAATCTGAGATAACTGTTCAAGATCAAGATGTACACCAAATATTCCTGGATAAGTGGGAATTAGGAGACCAAGTAATGCTGATATACAGTTTAAGCTTTGCAGACTGCTTGTTTGAATATACACCTGATGTGGCTTTCTGCTGCAATCACCTATTCTCTTCACAGCTTATTGTTTCTGTACTTTCCCTTTCAGATTTTACTTTATATAGATGCTTGAAGATATCGTCAATCTTTATTGACTAGTTCCTGCAAGGGTTCTACAGTTGTTTTCAAGATTTCCAGATTTTTTTTTTTCTACTACATGGCATTAATTTATAGCATAATAATCTCAAGAACTGTTAACACACATGCAGCTAATAATCAAGTCTATTTTACTCACTGTTTTCAGTGAGCAATGAACATGAATTAGAAGAATGTCTAGAAAAAAAATCCTGTATTTTTCAACTTTCACATTTTAACTTCTGTCATTAGATTTCTTCAAGATTCTGATTTTTTGAAGACAAAGTTTTGTTTGGATGCTACTTCATCTAATACATATATATAAAAGAAAGTGTCCTAGAACAGCCAAAATAAGAGTGATTCACCTAACGAGCTATAAGCATGTACACCTGATGTTTTCATTAATCCTGTTTCTGCAATCAGTGTTAAAAAGTAGAGCTCTCTGAGGCTTCACTCATCTTGTTCTAAAGTAGGTGTTTAAAACAAACCAGAAAAATCTGGATTTCTAAAGTTTTTAATTCTCTATTTCTCATATGCACAATGTTTTAAGGCAGAGTCATGTTGTTTCTAACTTCTGCCTTCTAAATAATCCACTTATATTCTAAATTAATGTAAAGAAATGTCAGTGTTGATGAGTAGCATGGATAATAATTTGTAAAGATCCTTGTCTAGTATCAGAAACAGATCACCTTTCGCACCTTAGCCATTAGCTTTGCTGCTGCTGGACTACTACTCACTGAAATTCCTAATAGGATGTTTAAGATGATAGTTTGATACTGATTTTTTTTTTGTGGGTTTTTTTGTTGTTGTTGTTGTTGTTGTTTTTATTCCATTTTATTTGCTTTGTTTTCCAGAGTCACTAAAGCTTAAACATTTATATTCTTATTGAATCCCTTGATGTTGAATCACTATCTTGTTCTTGGGTGGGAAATTGATTTGGTACAACTAAGCAGAGCAATAGATCATTTCATCCCCTTTGTTTAATGCTTTGAAGCCCTTTTGTTCTTTCTTTTTTTTATCGTAAGCCTTGATAAACTTAAAAATAAAATGATAAAAAGCATAATCAGAGCTCTCCACACATTTCCTAGGTCCTTGAACATTGAAGTGTAAATAATCAGATACTCTTTTTTTCAGTGCTCAGGTGCTAATACAATGTTTTAAAGGATAGTGAATGTTGAAATTGTGAATTATTGGCAACCAATGCAAACGTTTTACAGGTATGATAATGTCTTCATATTTAGATAAGGGAACTTGATGAACTTATAAAGCTCTTGAAGAAGTGCTACAAAAAAGATTTTCCTGTCACTCCAAGTGCTTAAGGAAATTTTATGGTCCAAAATAAAATAAAAAAATAAAAAATAAAAATTAAGAGAAAATTATATTTCATGCTAAAAAAAAAAGCAAACAAAAAACAAAAAACCAAACCAGAATTAATCTTCCTCAAATCTATCTATCTAAAATACAATATTCTGATATTCTGATATGAAGTATTTGACCAACCTCCCTATAGTTAACAGAGACCTTTGGAAGTATATCTCATATTTGTGGGAGTAACTGTCTTCCAAATGCACTTATTTCTTTCCTTTGATTAAAGAGGCCACCAAGATGGTCAGAACTTGCAAATGAGTATACAAATACTACTCATAAAGATAATTATGTTAGATTGCACTGTGAATAAATTTAGTTGCAGATTTCCTTTACTTTATGCCTCCTCAGGAAAAAGCAAAATGCATCTGTCAAAAAGTATTCCAGAAATACCTTGTCATCTCAAGGGATAAAAAAAATACATCAAGATCTGTATTTTATTGCTTTTCTTTATTCTATCTCTTACTGCCTAGCTGTTCTCAGCTGCTAGGTATTGCAGATAGGAGTCACTGAATGACATGCAGACATACTCACTGAAAACAAGTGAACAGGCACTCATGCACCCTGCAGGTCTCCCTGGCAAACAGAAAAGAACGGGCACTTCATGGTTGTCATTAATTTCATTCTAAAGCAGACTTCTAAAATAATCTGTAGTAATTGTACCCTATTGTCTATATTTGACTGCAAAGACAGCATCAGGTAGCTAGTTCAAATGCAGAGATTTACAGTATAGGCATTTAAAATTAAGCAATGTTATTCCTTTCCCATGAGACATTATTTCTGGTTAATGGTTTATTTAGTATATGCTAAAGATTTGATTATGTCTTGTCTAGGTGTATCTAGGACAGGTTTAAACTGGTTGAGTGAAATATTAATAGCTGTGTTCAAATTGCACAGCAGATCTCAGCAGAGAGCAATTTTCCCAGCTTCTAAGGCTGGCTGAGCGGCTTTGAACCCAAAGTCTGCTGTGCTAGGCTGCCAGTGTTGGTTACCTAAAAGTTAGTCTCAGGAGTTTTAATCTTGTCTTAGGCTGTATGCACACATAAAGCATTAAAGTTAAAAGTGCTTTGGGCAACATCCATTTCAGCAATTCTTGTTTCATGTGAACTTTCTAATAACCAACCATTTTTAATCTCCTTCATCCAGGTTATTTGGTTTGAGGAGTGCCTAAGGCCTACCAGGGTTAGCAGTTTTTTTGGTTTTCTTTATTTTTTTTTTTTCCAGAGCATTGAATTGAAGTAAAAAACGATTTGTAAAAAAGTGAATCTGAGCTTCAAGGCTGCAAAACCCATTCTGCTTCCATGGACTTTGAACATTTGTAAACCTCTAACTATTTAACTGATTTTTTTTCTTCTGAACACAAACAAAATGCATTCTGGTAAGAAGTTGAATTAAAAGAGTAATTTTATGCATTTGAATAAATAGCCTTGAAAGTTATTCTTAAACTTAATGTGTAGCATATTAAAAATTATCACTCATGTACAGTAGTGTAATACATTTGTAAGCCTTGAAGTATTTATTTCTGAGAGATATATCATTTGAAATTTCACTGTATCCAAGTAAAAGTCAAAAATCCAAGTAAGATCAGAAAAATCAAAGATCAAATAAATGCTCTTGCCTGACTGTTTCCATGGGTACAGACTTCAGGTGCTCTTGTGTGTATTCTGAGATGGAGAAAGAGAATGGAGAGTGCCACAGGAATGTGGCTTATTTCCTGTGTGGTACAAGAAACACCACTCATTCTCTTTACCAATGAAGGAAAAGCTTCAGTGCACCTTTTAAATTAGTCACTTAAGGCTTGAACGGATATTATTCTTGCCCAAACCCTCTAGTCTAACACTGCTTCAAGACAGAAAGAGACTGCTCAGTAAAATGGTTAAAAGTGTATTGCCAGTCTGTGAATTGACCACAGACATACTTGAGACCCTAAAATAATTTTACCTTTCAGAGACAAATCTGCTCAGATGTGTTAGGTTTTCAAATGCAAACAAAAGTCATATTTCTGTACATATAAGAACACATAGTCACACATGATAATATTCTGCCCTTCCTTTGCACCAAATGTCAGCAATGAAATGTAGATGCCAAGTGAGAATGTTTGGGTTCTGGTAAAGATGTTGGCAGTAAAGCTGTTGCCAGAAAAGTATGTGGAGTAAGAACTTCATAGGTTGGTTATTCCAGTTGTGTAGAATATGTAAGTATCAATGTCTGAAGAATAGAGAAGCAACGACATTAGTCCATATTGGTCACTCTCTTTTGTGTCACCATTTGTCCATTCATCTATCATTATGGAAGACAGGCAGGAGGTTTCTGCAGCTCTGAATAAATGCACAGTTTTTATGGGCAAATGACAGTGGTGTGATATATTCCAGACTCAGATTCTGTCCATAGAGCTCTGAACCTCTCTTTGTGGGTTCAAATGACTGTTTCAGAAAGAATTATCTCATTTACTATTTATTTATATAGGACTTGGCTGCAGGGGTTAAAAAAAAATATGTTCACATGGAACTGAAAAAATAAAACCCAGAAATTATTGTATAGATCAAATCTCAGATCCATTTTGTTCAGAATACTAATTTTCCCAGTGAAAATAGACATTATCAGATGACACAGGAAGGCACAAGGTGCTGGCTGTAATAACTAGAGAATGGTTTAAACTACAGAGCAGAAGATTTATTATTTCTTCCTTTTTCTTTTTCTTTCTTTTTTTTTTTTTTCATTTTTTAATGTAAAATCCAGCAGTCTACTGTCTGTTGGTGATTCTTTTTTTGATAAATGCTGTACTTTAATCCAATGTGAGAGTCTTTCTTTTTAGTCATGAATTTCACATTATTCATAATTGAAAGGAAACTGGTTTAGAAACTAAATTTATAAATAAGCTGACCAAAACATTTAAAATCAGACTTGTTCAAAAGCAGCACTTTTGCACATGAAAGTGTAGGCAGCTGGCATATGATCACAATGTGTTTTGGGTTTTTAATACACAGAATAATTTGATACCGTGAATGTATTATTTTCTAGATTCATAGCCTATAGTCCTAGAGAAGAAGGATATTTATAGTTATATGGCTATCCTTAGACTTCAGCAATGTTAACTTTAGTAGTGACTTCTTTTTACTGAAGACAATTTAAAGTTTGATGTAGTTAGGTATGATTTGGCTCCCATAGTCTGAAATATTAGTCTTACCCTAAACAATATCTTTTCTCTGAAACAGATTTTCTGTTCAATAAAAGGATAAAAATTGTTTTGCAAAATTCAGCTAAAAATCCATCAGATCATGAAAACTCAATTGAAAATCTTGGAGCTAAGTCAAAATAAAAGAAATATTGTATACTAATTTTGATACTTGTTCTTTTTTCACACATTTTTCTTTACTTTTTGCAGAAACATGCAAAAATTCTGTTACTTTTCTTCTTGTTTAAAATGAAAAGAATAATCTTATAAATAAACAGCTTAATTTGATTATTTTTTTTTTTTCCCATGTTGGACCAATGGAGACAGTGAGAAATTTTATATCCTTTCCTAAGTCACTTTAAAATTATTTTCATCACAAATCAGGAAAATAAAACAGGCAATTTTTTGGCTGTTTGTGTTTTTTTGGTGGTTTTTTTTTTTTTTTTTCCCTTGGAAGATATTTTCATTACAATAAAATTAAAAAAACCGTCTCTTTAAAGTTAATGACCTTGTGAGAATATTCTGGTCTGTTGGCAACCCTGCAGCTCTTTCTGCTTGACTCAGAAAAGGGGCAAAATTATTCTTTAGCTAAGATTTGGGGAACAATTGCTATGGATGCAGGATTTTCAGAATAAGCAGTCTTTTAGGAAAGCAGTCTCAGAGCATCACGTTGATTCTTCCCTGTGCAAAATAAATTTTTGTATTTTCTTTCCTGTTTTGAAAACCTTCAAAACCTTTCAAACCTTTGAAAACTTTGATGCTTTCCCACTCCCCAAAAAAAAAAAAAAAAAAAAAAAAAAAGTTTTTAAAAATTACCTTT
>JBAFWW010054183.1:5956-18894 GCA_036873685.1 Agapornis canus | reverse complement strand
GGAGGGACTCTTCATTAGGGACTGTAGTGACAGGACAAGGGGTGATGGGTTTAAATTTAAACAGGGGAGGTTTAGATTGGACATAAGCAGGAAGTTTTTTACCATGAGGGTAGTGAGGCTCTGGAATGGGTTGCCCAAGGGAGCTGTGAGTGCTCCATGCTTGGTGGTGTTCAAGGCCAGGTTGGATGGAGTCTTGTATGACATGGTTTAGTGCAAGATGTCCCTGCCCATGATAGGGGTTTTGAACTAGATGATCTTAAGGTCCTTTCCAATTTTAACCATTCTATGATTAGCAATTACCTCCCAGTATTTCTTAATTTCAAAGGTTTCATTTCCAGCACAGCATTAAAGAAAATCTGATGGAAACTAAACGCTGAAAATGAGAAAAATATCCCTTAGAATTATTAGAGAGGTTTGAAGAGTTTCTGCAGTTTTATTATATTATACCTTGAATAATAAGTTTATTATATGTTTGAGAAAATCTGGCTTTTCAACAGTTCTTTAGCCTGTTGGCTTCCTGTCAAGCTCCTGCTGCTATCTGATGTTACAAAAGGTCAAATTTACAAAACTCCTTAAAATTTATTTAAATAATAAAAGTCAGCAAACTGCCTACAAAGCACAGCATAATTGCTGTGACTACAATGGTTTAATCCAATTCAAAAGGAAAAAAATTTTGGTTAGCTGTCTGGTATCAAACTCATTCAGACAACTCTAATCTAATTCACAAAACATTTATCTGTCTGGTTCCTGATCTAAAAGCTACCTTTCTCAAAACTTTGCATCTGATCTTATTTGAATGCCTTCAAGCTCTATTAAAAACCTGTCAAGCGTCTTCCAGAAGGAAAAATATGTACAAGCACACTGTTTTGATTCTCATACAAGGCTCCATAAAAGCCCTTTACATGGTTTATAAACACCAAATGTTAAATACCATCCCAAGCTTAAGGTAGCTAAAAATCATCCAAGAAAACAAAGTAATTCCTGAACCTGAAGTTCCTCAGTTTGCTATTTTCTGTATATAATTATCACTAATATAGTTTTTACATATTCATACAACATAAAATATATGACAGAATAGCTTGATGTCAAGAAATGCAATGGGCTGATTTACAGAAAGTTTCATTATGAGAGGACTTCCACAAAATATGAACAACAAAAATACTTTCAGCTGCTGTTCCATCTTTCCCCAAATCTCAGAAAATACTTCATTCCAATCCTGTCCCTATTACGATTCAAGTATGCAGGGTTATAGATTACTTCTTATTTCTTGTTTATGTGTTTTGTGTTCCCAACCAGTGGTAACTAGATTGATGCAATGGAAAATTCTTATACTAAACCTGGCTACCATAACTCAGTCATAAACTCAAATCCACTGATCATAGTTATCTTAATCCCTGGTGAGGGCCTTTTATTATTTCCAAAAATTTCCACACCAGTAATACTTTCATAAAATATGAACCCAGAAATACACCCAGATTCAACTGTGTGAACATACCCATTTCTGTCTAGGAAAAGGCAGTCTGAAGATCTGCAGAAAATTCTCAGGCTTAGTCATTCCCCAAAACCCCAATCATCAACTTTGAAACGTTCACACAAAGACAACTAAAATGTAAGGCAGAGGACATACAGGTGCACATCTTGCACAGATATCCATTGGAATTTGACATGAAATTCTGAGCTGGCAAATCGATGTGGACATGACAGTTTTTTTAAACAAAGACTGGAAGAAGCTCCTGAGGGGCTAATTCTCACTCTACCAATAGCATCTCCTAAAATCCTACACAATAATTTAGGATCACAAAACTGTGTACCTTGGTAAAAGTGCAGTTACAAGCTTAAATGACCACACTGCCTTCTTCTATTAAAGTCATAGCAAAAGGAAGATACCAAACTTTACAGTGTGATCACAGCCTTCTGTGTACACCACCACAAAAAGAAGGGCACCCTGAAGACCGCTCCTATGCAGCTCCGTGCAAGCCAAAACCTGTGGAGACACAAATAGGAAGTATGTTAAAAGCACACTCTTCTTCTGAATTTGAATTCTAATGTGTATGCATTTAGATGTCCTCTGCAGTCAGTAGAAAAAGACGTAACCAGACAACATTAAAGATTCAGCTCTTTAATAGGCTGAATTGATTTCTGGACTCTTTGTCTTTGCCCTTCATCAACTAGATCCTCTAATTATGAGTTTCATAATTGGACTAGGATAGGTTCACATATTATATGGAATAGTATCCTAACTTACCTATCAAATTTTTCTTTTCCCAACATCAACTCTCTTGAAAAAGCTGGAGGTGTACACAAGCACTCTTTGTAGATTTTGACAGTCTGAGAACACAAATACTCCTAAGTGATACAAATAAATAATCATACATTTGAATTAACCATTTTGAAGAATTAAAAACAAAAATGCAGAATAACATAATGAGAAAGGATTTTTAACAGTAAAAGTAGGGTTGAGGGGTTGTTTTGTGAGCCACTAACAGCTTGACAGCTGTGTTTTGCAGCCTAATATGCAAAGCAGATGAATGAGCAGAGCTTCCAACATTCACAATGATTATGCTTTTCTATTAACTCTACATTACTGGAGGCTCTTTTGTGTTTAGATCAGCTCTGTTGTTAAAATCTTACAAATTAAAAAATAAATATTTTGCATAAATATGGGAAAAGTACGTCAATTCAAGAACACAGCAAATTAATTTCTCCCTGTTTAACTTGAAGCCAGACTTGCTCCTGTAATTTCATGCTAAATACGGCTGTACCTTGCATTCTGTACTATTTTAAAATAGCTACCAAGCTTGCAGTGTTAGCTTGTCAGTTGAGGTAGTCAAACAACTTCTGAACTTTATTTTACGCTTTTGACAACTATACTACAGGCCTTGGTAAGTGAATATCTGAAAATGTTTTACAAGTATTTTTAATGAATCACACCCTATGTTACTTTTTTCTGAAAGTGACACGACACTGCCCTTTTCTCTGACAAAACAAATGGACTCGTCTCATGAACTCACTCAAAGCAAAGAAAAAGCATATATAATCTCCCAGAAAACTGTGTCCAGGATTACAGAGGCATCACGTTACTGACATATAGTCATGGTAATGAGCAGATGAAATGTTTTCATTAGTTGTTGCTGGAATTATTTTTTATTACTTTTTCTTCTTTTTAGTCTGGAACAGCATTATTAGAATTCTAGAAGAAAGCTTTTCTTCCCCCATCTTAGAAATATGAGACTGTATTCTCTAAGAAAAAGCTCCGGCCATTTAGGAATAAGGTTTACTATGGGCTATGCAATACAATCCCTTTAAATAGCACTTGTCAGATATCTATTAAAAATAACATTATTAATTGTTCCCAAGTCACCAGACTAAAATGTTTAAAGGGTTTAGAAACACAAAATGAAACCATACTCCTGCTATACATGGGCAAAGAATTTCAAGCCTCTGACCTGGCAAGCAAATCTGAAGCACAAGAAAAGCTATAACCTGTGAAACAAAATGACCACTGCCTTCTGAAGAAATAGAACTTCTATGCAGACATGCTGACAACCAAACTACCAAGGGCTGTGTTGAGCTGCAGAATAGTTTTACAGCCCCAAAAGGAGCACTAGCAGTAATCCTGCCTTTGAAACTAGTCAGCACCACAAGCTCTTGTGGGGTATAACTGACATGGTTAGACCACGAGGAAAGGCAGGAACTTCAGGGCTGCTATTAAAACCAGTCTCACAACACATATATATTGCTTTATAATAATGTGCAAGATACATTTGTGTATCTTGTTTGCATCATGACTTCTGCCTCCTACAAATACTTCATGCCACAGATGCCTGAGAAACACATCCACATGGCAAAAGTTACACAATACTCAACTTTACTTTAACTCATACATTCTTCTTAGCATATCTTGTCAACTCTAAGCAACCCAGGTTATGTGTCATTTCCTATGCACCAAAATTTTTAACAGACTTGGGTTGCCAAATAAGAAATCATTGCTGGAGAAGTTGGTATTTATCCTTAGGGCAACCTGATGTGCATGTGCTTTTTGTGCATAACATGACAATAAACAAAGCCTGCTCTATACATTTTCTGGCTCATAGACAAATATGATACAATTAAATGCCAATTAAACTAGCATAGCAACTGCTAATAGTTTTCATATATTTGGAAAACAGAGCAATTGTTGTGTGTTACAAATTATTAAAGGCTGACTCATTACCAGGGTTAGCACCATAGGGCTCCACAGCTTTTTTTGTAGCCCTGCTTGGCTTTCATAAAAATGACACCAAAGAACTTTTAGCAGTAATGATAATTAACAAGCCTGACGTGACCTACTGTGGCTTTTTATTACAAAAACTCTTTAGACAACAGTATTTAGAGATAGAGAAGAGCTCTTTAGCAATAACAAATAAGTACTTTTAGCTTCAGGAAGCACTTCTTTCTAGCATATACCATCCATATCAAAAATTAGTGTTAGATAAAGCACAAATGCCTAACAGTAAAAATATTTTTTTTTTCCTAAAGTGGTATACTTTATTATGCAATTTTAAATGCACATCACCACAGTCCATAATATTATCTGAAGATACATTCATACTCATGGCATAGGTTTAGGTAACCCTGCCATGCCTTATTCTGCCCCCTATAAAATGAATGTTATTGTATTTAATTCCCCTCACAGAAATAAGCTTACTCATAGAAGCTCTATGAACCCTGCAAATGAAAGACAGTGAATTTAATACGATTTCTCAGGTTTTCTGCTTAATACACTGTTCTTGATGCATTTCAGTTGCAGCCTTCTGCTTGGATAATGTTTTACTCTCCCATACAATGAAAGGTGATAAACATTAGCATTTTCCACATATTTGCAAATAGATTATTTTACATTAAGTTTGCCTATTTTTTACCCCTTTGCACGTCTATTCAACTTACAGAGCCTACTTCTACTGTCAGCTCAACCATGGAAAAGAGTGGTCACATCCAGAATTTTGTAAGTAAAACTTAAAGCAGTTTTAGGCCTTGTCAACTTATACAAAAATCAGACTCACTAAGATGCAATGGAATACATAAAAAAGCAGCTTTAACATGGCTGTAATTGAATAAAATGCAGATATAGATAGTTATGAAATTTGCATTTTGCACTCCAGGACAAACTTAGAAGTAATTCAGTTTTATGCCATCTATTTCTCACATGGAACAAGCTTATAACTTTCCACACTTTAACAATGAGAAATAGTAATTATGACTAACAACTAATACTTTTAGCAAGCCAGAGGAGCTGATCTTTACAATTCCATCTGTGACTGATTCAGATTGAGAATTGCTCCTCTGATTCCAGATATTAAAAAGCAGCAGACTACACACAGGTTGAAGCCTCTGAACTTATAATGTTCAGTAAAGGATCAGTGTATATCACCCCATTCAGATACAACATTTCTACAGCAAGCATGTTATAGTATCTTCTTCTGCACACAAGTCTCAATTACTTAGTATTTTCCTTTAGTGGGCCTGAAACAAGGTAGAGTTTGGCTTATTTAGAAGCTAGAACTATAAATCTTTATGTTTGTAGTGATTCAGACATACCCCTTCAGTTACAAGTGAGGTACAAAATGTGTGTGTGTACAAATAAATCATTCTTTTATTGAAAGTTGCCAGAGACACAATACTTACTTACTATTGACTAGAATGGGAGCTCCTTCTGAAGTCAGCACAGCTGAGAAGACAAGAAGATACTAGACCATGAGATTTAAAACCTAAGTCTCATTAATCTACATATTTAATAAAACTTACTAGCTACATAGAAATTAATTTGGTGTTGAATATTCCCATGGACTGTTTCAATCCACTGACTTCTATGGGGCTATCTTGGGGATGAATTTGCCCCTCAGTTATACTGAAGTTCTCAGTTCCTGATAAAGCTTATCTGCTAGTGAGGAGCTGAACAGGAGGACTGGGTCAATAGCAGGCTATGCCCTAACTTAAACTGTAGTAACAACTCTCCTTGCCTAAATGAGAGACCTCAGAATACATCCTGACAAGCTCCATTATCAAAGCTGCTGAAAAAAGTATGGTTGCCAAAACTCAGATAAACTTTATACCAAACTGACTTTAAATGCCCCTTCAGCAGATAATTGTATGTATATACACATATATAACACACGCAGTCTCTTAAAGCTTTAACGCCTAGCTTCCAATTCTTCACTATGCCTTCTCTTTGCCAACACTGCTAATCACTTACATGTAAGATTATTGTCATAGAATCCTAAAATGGTTTGGGTTGGAAATGACTTTAAGATCACCTAGTTCCAATCCCCTGACGTGAGCAGGGATGCCTTATCCCAGACCAGGCTGCCCAAGGCTCAATGTCTTTCTCTTTGTGGCTTAATCAAAAGCCTCCCTCTGCCCAGCATTACTGACATCATTATTAGGCTGGGAATATGGCATCTTCAGGAAAATGAGCCTAGATCAAGATCATTCTACTCAAAGGAAAACTCAATCCCTCCTCATAATGCAAGTGAGAAGCAAATGTCAAAAGCACCAGTAAGGCATTTTACCATCACCTCAAAAATTCAATTTGGTTTGACTCAGTCCAGTTAAGATCATCTTATTTAAGTAAGGCATGCACTCACATACGAGTCAAGAGCTCAGTCAAGTAGGAAAGTTTTCAGTTTGGTCTATTTTACAGATATTACAGGAACAGGTACATTTCAGCCAATGACAAAATATTAGAGATTCCTGCAGGACTCTTGATAAAATGATTACAAAAAGAACATTCAACTTCAAAACAAAGCTGTATTTACTACCAGGGCAGGTCACAACTTTGCTGCCTGTTCAGTCAACTAATAAAACCATTTACATCATAGGGGTAGGACATGGTCATTTATACAGGTGAGGAAACAATAGCCACAATATACGAAATGGGAGAGTGGGAACTAAACTAACAGCTATAAGCCATCTCATCTCATCTCACTTGTCCTTTTCCCCTCTACTATTAGAAAGACCCAGGACAGTTGAGTCTGTAAAACAAGGGAGAACCAAAGCCTGGATTGCTAAGTCATTGTCCACTCGCTTTGCTTTGCTTCACATCCATTCACAACCAGGGAAAATAGCATTAAGAGAAATGCCAGACAATCCTTTGCAGAAGACAGCTGTGAAAGGACATCAGCAAATAAGGAAAGCTTTTCAGATTTCAAAACTGTTGCTACAGAAATTTCCCCCAACAACAACATTTTGAATTCTTCACAACTAAATATGTATTTATCAGACAATTTTTCATACACTGTTGCTATCAAAAAAAGCAGCCACAGCATGAGTTACACAAATACATTATTTAGTTCTGCAAACAACTTCAGACATTATTTCCACAAAGACAAACAAAATCTAATCGAGTGATGTCACAAGATTTGCAAAGACACATGACATTTAAAGACAGACAAGAATCCATATCCTTCAAATCTTTTGTAACATTTTATTGAATGAAAAACCCTTATTTGTTCTTACATCTTCCTTTTAACATGAAAATAAGCATTTTTGTACCAAAGGAATATGATGGTTATAAAACTAAGCTAAGACATTGCTACTTTAAGCTGGTTTTGTTCAAACTGAACTCAAAATAATGAATAATGCCAAAAGATACAGGTTTAAAGAAGACAAAAATGAAAACTATCTTTTAACACTCAATCACTGATAGTCAAACTTTCCTCAATTTTCATGCTTTATAAGCAGAACTTGCTCAATCCTACATAGCAATTAGAGCCACAGCTGGATTTTTCACCTTCTGGAAAACAACAGCAACAACAACAACAAAAGAGTAATTGATACTGTCATTTACTGACTGTAAATACTTCTATTGGAGAAAGCTACTGCAGTACTGTTTAAAACATGGCAAGATTTGTGACTAGTTCTCTGAACTCTTTACTTCCCATTCATGCTCTAAAAAACAAAAGGCAGGCTATGTATTTGTATCAAAGAACAGTAAATAAATCTCCCAGAAAACATACACTTTTCAGAGTACTTATTCTTAAAGAACCCACTTCGCATCTCTAAAAACGTCCTCTCAAAAGGAAACAGAAGGAAGCAGTCAAAGCTATTGATAGACGCAGAAGGATTTCATTAGTTTACCCAGGGCCTTCCAAAGATAAAGCTGCTTCTTCCTTGCCTTCTAGTCAAGGGTGAAAATCCAAAACTACAGAGCTTTGGCTTTGGCTCTGGTTCTGGAGGATTTGGTCTGGATCAGGCTTTCTGAAAATATGAGTAAGCAGAATTATAGTTGCTGTATGCACTTCTTTCTGGCTGCAGGAATAGGCTGACACTCCCTTTTCCCTGTCATTAGTAGGTCACGTAGATGCTAATGTCATGAAGAAATTTACTTTGAGGTTTTTTGCTCCTTTTAGATATTATAACCAAAGACAAAGAAAATAAACTTTCCCATGATCCACTGCAGAAGTGACAATAATCTTCCAACATTAAATCCTTTCTAAAAACCCTACCACATCTAAGAGATGACCATAAAAGGACAACCTTTTAGCCCCTGTACATTATTGTGAAGTCACTTCACTATTTGTGGGATCCTGCAGAAAGATAATAGACCATTAAAAACAAGAGAGAACAACCTTATCTACCAATTCCAAAAGTCATCACAGGGCATATGAGGTCAGCTTATGCCCTTATGTCATGTGTCTCACAGCATTAATCTTTCAGAAAGAGACTAAAGCTGCACGGAAAACCTGCAGGCACCACAGCGTCTCCAGCAGCATTGCCAAGCCACTGACATGGCACAATTAATCAGTGTGTGCAAAAGTGTGTTCCACAGAAGTTACTCATCTCCAGCTATATGTGTTCCCCTTATAACTGCAGGGCACTCTACAGTTCAGCACAGCTGCACTGGCTTCCAATTTGGAAAGGTGAGGGATAGTTGTATCAAGGGAGAAACAGCATAAAGCAGAGCTTCTGTTACAGCTTCTTCTTTGTGCAAGAGGCCTGAATGGCCTTCCTTCCATGACATTCTACACACAGAGACTGCCACTCATTCATGCATGAGTGTCTCTGCCAGCTCCTTTTCTCCCTGGGGCTGTGCAGAAAGGCATGCTACACTTCTTTAAGCTTTAAGAAAGAGACAGACTGAGTGTGCCAGGAAAAGACACAAAGATACATGGCTTTGACTTCAGGGATCCTATGGCCAGATATGCACCATTTCAAACAGAGCTACAACTACAACATGGCTCCAGAATGTTGGGACATCTGTAGATTTTTCACATTATATCAGAGACAGAGGTCATAGTGTTTATTGTTGTAAGGAAGGGGAGGGAATGTACAAACCCAGCTTCCCTTCTCTTTTGAAGAAATTGCAGTTTGGATATCAAGATTTGCTTCTGATCCCTTTCACTGATTCCAGTCACAGAAAGCTGTCTCACCTTCTGATGACTAAATCAGAGTCATCTTGCATTCCCATGTATCACTCACATTGATCTTCCTAACAGTCTCTTAAAAAGAGACCTCTAAAGAAATGGGTGGTATTGCACAGAAGAGCAGACTTCCAAACTATGCTTCTTTCATTTCCCTTAGCAGCTCCTGTATGTGGGAGCAGCATAAGAGAAGAGACTGAAGGACTCTTCCATTGTGCTGAATAAATTTAGATTTTCTTTAATCAAGTGACTGGTTAGACATTTTGGTTATAAGTTCTTCTGTTGAGTCTAAGTAGGAAAACAGACCACCAACAATGCCCTTCATTTACTAATATAATTTGGCTGTAAAATTGAAGCATCATGTTTATTTCTATCATTCACACACCTTTCAATTCAAGTTGCTAGTGCAATATTTAAGATATGCAATGGACTAATATGTATGCCAGAGAATATAAATAATTCTGTTCATGGAATTAAGAGATGGCTTAAACAGGCCCTTCATTAAATAGTGTTCACCTCAAAGGGAAAAGAATCTCAACTTACATATCGTGGGGGATTTCTTTCTGAAGACTTAAATATTGCAAGACCCAATATAAACCCATCATTTGAGCACAGTTAAAGCAACTTTGAGTCATCTCTGGAGGTACAGAAGCCGTAAAATCCCCACCACACATTCTATTTAAATGAAGGACAGCAGTTAGTTTAGTAGTGTCACAACCAGGACTTATGAAGCTTTAGCAGGCTCTTAAAAAAAAATCTTAATTATAACACAATAGGTAAAATATCATTAAAAATCACATTTAAGGGGAAAAAAAAAACCCAAACAAACCCAAAAAAACACTTCAACATAGTGTTTTGGATATTACAGAGGAATATAATATTTGGGGTTTTTTAGACTATTTCTACATCCATGAACTTTAACCAAACACGTATTTTTAAAAAGTCATTGTTATTATCAGTTTTTGTTCAGGGCAATGCTAAATATTTTAGCAACCTGGTTACAGTTCAACATCATGATATAGGGTCATGCAAAGTGTTTTTATACCCAGCAATAATGGCTTATGCATAACTTATGATGTTTCTTTTATGAAGAAAGCCAAGAATAGCAAGCACCAAAATATACTATGCACTCACAGGAATTCCTCATTCTACAGAAAGAAGCTTCAACTCAGCCAAGTTTCATGTAGATAAGTATACTTTGGCAAGCTATGAAGCACTTTTCTT
This sequence comes from Agapornis canus, assembly GCA_036873685.1. NCBI lineage: Eukaryota > Metazoa > Chordata > Aves > Psittaciformes > Psittacidae > Agapornis > Agapornis canus. Next base: position 8,272 of record JBAFWW010054183.1, on the reverse strand, counting down.
CAGTGGAAAGGCATTCTCTTGAACTTTGCTTCACTCTCCCATATGAAACTAGGGATGGGGATTCCTTTTACTGTGTGCATGGTATTGATATGAAACTTTGTGGAATGGATACTCACAACAGGCATTTTACTTTGTTAGGCTAAAATGGGCACTTTGGTGTCCATAAGGTACAAAGATACTTCAGAAACTGTTAGAAGTGTATGTGAAGCAAGCATATGCAATGGACACAAGACTGGTACTGAATTATTTGTTTAGGTGTGTTAGCTCTCCCAATATCTTCCTGAAAGAAATATTAGTTCAATGTTAATATTCAATATTATATTAAGAAACAATGTAAGTCCTTCATTAGTGGTCATAAAATACTGTATAACTGAGTATAGGTTAAGTTCTCAGTAAGGAAACCACAGGTTTCATCATCTAAAAGCATTTAAGAAGCCTCTGTAGTCTCTACAAATGCCTTGAAAATTAGTTTCTTCCGAACACTAGTTTCAGTATGCTTTTTTTAAAAAATACCAGTATCACTTAACTTCTTAAACCTTGAAAACTAACACACAGAGGGGGAAGGGGTTTGCAAAAGCTAGCAAACCAGGCAGGGAGGAATGAGACATCCTACGGCTGCTGCTTTTTGCCTACCAAAGAAAGATTTTAATGCACGTCACATTTTTGGGGCAGGGATGAAAAAAAGATTACCTCTTGCTGAATTTTTCTCACTGCCCAGAGCAAAATGCAAATGTTAAGCAGTAGGAAATCAGTGCCCATCCTTATACAGCTGACCTTATTTCACTGAACATAAGCATCAAAATTAAGAGCTTTGTTTCCCCAGTAGCTGTAGTTCCAAAAGAGGATACCACTTTTCAAAGATGAACAGATTGCCGAAAATTTTTCTAGAATCTGAGGCATTTGAAGCTAGCAAAAGCTCCAATGGTCACTATTAAAATGTCAGAACTTTGTGGTAAATGCTGAAATTATTGACATTTTAAATGTCAACTGTTTTATATTTCCACCACTACCGCTGAAGCCTGTTATCATTTAAAAAGCTCTGTCCATCTTTTTTTTTGTTGTTGTTGTTGTTGGGTTTTTTTTTAAAAGTTCATATTTATGGAGTTTCTTTTTAATTTCCATCCATTCATTCAAGACAACATAACATATGATTTAATTCAAGCATAAATGTCCCAAATATGGATTCTTTCATTTTCCCTTTTATGGTAGCCAGAATATAGGCTGCCGCAAGGAAAACGTCTTGTTGTAGCTTTTCTTACAGCATCACCGCTTTTCTTTGGTTTTTGTCTAGAGCACATAATTTCTGAAGTGCATAATTACAACTGTACATGAATAACCCCAAACTGATAGTAGTCTCACCACCATCAACTCCATTGTGCAACGATAGTTCCAAAGAGACTAATTCTAAACTCAGCTTCTGTTTTCCTTCACTTCTTTTCAGTGGGAGAAACTGAACAATACTGAACATGCTTGAAAACTGCATCAGTCCAAAGTAAGTGATTTGGAAAATACCATCACACAGCTCTTGGAAATGCTACACAAATTACTTCTTGTAGTCATACAGGTTCCAATACTAAGAACTGTTTTGCACAAGCAGCTTTCCCTGAGTATGTTCCATGGAATAGATGGAAGTCCATATGCCTCCAAGGAGTAGACAGCTCCAACTACCCATCATCAACATCATCATCATCACCATCGTGGCTTGACTTCAAGAACAAAGATTAGGGAAGGGCTTTACCCACACTTGCTACAAACGTGCTGATGACTGAAAAGGCCAACGTGAGATAGGCAAATCAGGCTGCAAAAAGCACAGCAAAAGGTCTCCTTGGGTGGTATAGGCAGGGCATGATTCTTTCTAAGTTGTCTTTTCTCCTTGAGACTACTTCTGCTTGCATTCTTAAAGGAGACAATGGCATTATGTATGGTGCGTCTCCAAATCTCCCTATTGGAGGCCAAGGTGGAACACTGATGCTAGTCAATATAGCCAAGGCTAAGGTATTGTTTCAGGAAGTCCTTATATCTCTTCTTTGGGGCACTTCTCTTGCGGCAACCAGTGGCATGTTCACCATAAAACACAATCTTAGGGAGGTGGTGATCCTTCATCCTAGAGATGTTCCCTGCCCAACGCAGCAACGATTTCAGCAATATGGCCCCAATACTGGTGACCCCTGCCTGTTCAAGGACGGTAACATTTGATACATAGTCTGTCCAGTGGATGTTTAGAATTGTAAAGAGGCAGTGCTGATGAAAGCATTCGAGGAGTCGCAGGCGGTGGTGGTAGATAACCCAGGATTCAAACCCATATAAAAGAGTAGA
>JBAFWW010054177.1:0-15176 GCA_036873685.1 Agapornis canus | reverse complement strand
AAAAAAAAAAAAACAACCAAAAACCCACAAAGCCAAGTGTTAAATAATCAAGTTAGGAGGAACATTAAATGCAGGCTTTTCCTCTCTGAGAAAAAAACATAGCAAAAAATAAAGAGAATATTTTCAAGCTACTGTAAAAAGTGCCAATGATATTTTTCAACTCTGCACACTTAACGGCAGTACACATTTAATTTAAATGTCAGTAAAAATTTCATATTCTATTAGTTTATTGTAGAAAGCCATGAAGCAGGTTCTGAGCTGCCCCTCTCAAGTATTATAGACATCTGAACACGCTCAGCCCCAAACACATTGTAAACAATACTGGAAACTACAAAACACAAGTAAACATTAATCTTTCCAAACCTTCTGCAGCTAAAGAACACTTGAGATCAATTCGCAGCTGGTTCACCCCTTCACTGGATGACGACTCCACCCAGACCTGCCCTACCCACATCACCATTTTGATAATTAGGCAGGGGACAATCAGTAAATCATTGACAGAAGTATGCATGTCTGATTTAACACTCAATATAAATCACAGGAAATCCCTAAGGGAAGGCTTGAATCTGAATGGCACTTCAGGGACAAAATGAATCCACAAGGATACTCTTATCCCCAAATCCTAATCTGTCTCAATGAAAGCAATTCCCAAGGTTGCAAAGTGTGAATCAGATACCAGCTAAATGGCCATGTAAGCATAGAACACCTTATGAGACAGACAGCACTGAAAGTCTTCAAGATGATCAAAGTAATAGGTAGTTTTAAGGGTAGATTTTTATTCTGATTTTGTAAGACCTCCTAAGCCTGTTTTGTTACTGTCTGAATTGCAAAAATAAATTCTGTTACAAGTTCTTATCCTAACTCAACTGTACAGAAATGCAAGACACAGTGGGTCAATCTTGCATTACACCTCCAGAACGATCAATAATTTCTCCTCATGTCTCTTTAGTAGGATGTGTAACAGCTAACCCAATTCACCTCAGAATCACACCTAAAAACCATCCCTATCCAACTGTGCTTCACTCCTCCAACTCTGCCTTGTGTCACACTAAAACATTAAGCAGCATGACTTACTGCCATACCTAATGTGGTAGATTATGTTGTTAAACAAGTCTATTGCTTAACAGGGATGTAAGTTGGAAAATTCTCAGTGGAGGACTTGAGACAGGCTCATGTGATCCTAGCTCACACATTCCCTGGTAAGGGGAAGACCCTCTCACCATACAGCTATCAAATATGCCACATTCCTTTTCCAGTTCCTCAGAATGTCCTGAAACTGCATATACACACCTTCTTGAATTTACCCTCCACATCCAAAGTCTCACAAAGTCTTGGGATGTTCTTGTCAAACTTCACCCAGGCCTAGTCAGCTTGGCCACTTCAAGTGTCAGGAAGAGCAGGAAACTTGACAACAGAGACCTGGGAACTGTTTCAATGCCTTGTCTAACCCTGTCTCTGGGCTGAGCATTACCAGAGGGCAGCTACTCCTACCTGGACCCCACCAAGAATTGATGGTTAGTGTAAGAACTGTTTCTCTCTGTCCCTCTCTGGTTCCCTGCTTGAAAATTGCTTTTATTCTTAACACCTTTCTACCTTCCCATAGTATTTTTTTTTTTTTACCTCCTTTTCTTCCTGTTCTTTCACCCCTCTTTGTGCTAGGGCATGGTAGAAAATGTTATTTACTAATGTATACCACTAGTTCACGGAAAACAAATAGAAACAGTATTCAATAGAGAATGTTCATGGGAGGTAATATACAGTTGCCCTTTTAGTGATACTTTCTCTCCATATTATTTTAGCTACCTACAGCTCAGTGATTCCTGAGCCAGCAATAACTAATCTCTTTCATAAAATCTCTTAATTCCCTCCGCTTAGCGAATTCAAATTTACTTCTCAATAAATGCAAGTCTTTAGCGTGCCCAACAGCTTTTGGCAAAGGAGCAAAGTTTAATCCAAACCTGTGTAAAGAAAGATTTATTTATTTATTTTTTTTATATTTGGGAAAAAAAAAAAAGGTGACATCATCTCACTGGTGACACTAGATTTACCTAGCTTCTCCGTTGGAGAAGTCAGTGATCTACATCTTCTGTATTTACAGTGCTATAGACCCCTACCCCATCATCTTTCAAACAACTCTGCTCTAGTCCAATATATGTATTAGTATTTAGTAATTTTTCATACAGACCTGTTCCATTCCTTCGGCTGTTCTTTCTTCCCTTGTCTGTGCATGCAGTTCCACCAGAATGGTCCCATGAGGTGCAAACTAGACTGCATGTAGCATAAGATAGAGACGTACTGGTAGCATAATCAGTTTCTGTTTCTTTCCTAGTAATTTTCAGGATTCCGATTTTCACTACTGATGAACTTTGAACAGGTATTTTCATTTCAGTTGCAAGATCTTATTAATTACCAAATTATAGAATTTCAGTGCCCACCACTGTGTACATAAAGCAAGAGTTGCCTTTTTCATATTCCTCAGCCTGCATTACCACATTCTAACTTGATGAAATTATAGGATGCCATCTAACAGTCAGTACAACAATGTTCTTCTGCAATCCCTCATGGCTAGCTGTTCTTGTTTAGTACCAACATTCTGCATAACTTAGTGTTCTCAAAATATTTATCTGCCTTTTCATTCTACCCCTTTTCCACAGCATTTACACACTGAAATGCGCAGATCCCTAGCAGAAACCTATATAAGAATTCAACAAGAAAAAAAGATTATTTATTTTTACACATTAACTTTTCTGTCATCTCTTCTTTTAGCAGACATTCATCAATGTAAGGATGCACTGTCTATAGCAACTGAACTTCTTTTCAAACTTTTGGGGATGGAATTTCTAAATTACTTTTCAGAAATCCAAGTAACCTACCTGGCTCTTCCCTGTCCATGTACCTCCCAATTCTCACAAAGAACTCTCATATATACATGACACATTATTTTCTTTCATAAAATTTACATCAATTCTTTCTTATTTTATCATATTCACCTGTGTATTGTTTCGAACAAATTCACTCTTCTACTTCTTATCACCTCCAACAGAGGTATCTTTGCTGTTCTTACATTAGTTAACAACAATAATAACAAAAAATCCCAAAACAAACAAAATATCTTAAAAAACTCAGTTTTTAGTATCATATCCTAAAACAAGCATTTCCTCCATACCACTCTCTATACTGTAATCAATAAACATCATCATAAAATAGATGGATAATTGTCCTCACAGGGACTTAGTATGCATTCTTTGGGCAATGGAAAAACTGTTATTTCCTCATGCACATGCTTCAGAAAGAACAGGTTTCAAATGCAATGGATTTATTAAATAAATGTGTATTTAAATACCATATCCAAGAAAAGACCAAGCTAGCATATAAGGCCAATTACATTCACAATTTCATACTTTCCTCTATCTGATAAACGGATGTAATGATTGTACATCAAATAACAATGACATCGAGAGTTAAGAACCTACATAAAATGCAATGTTCTAGTGTACATAAAAGTTAGACTTAACAGTATCATCAATACTTCCTGTCCCCAACATCATCCTAAGTAAACAAAGTCCTATTTCCAAACTTTTGGGGAAAAAGATACTGGCCTGCTCAAAGATTTAATAAGCTATATAAATTACACATTGGAAGTAGAGGAAAAGGCAAAAAATATTGTTGATCCTATAGATAAAGCACAGAATTTCAGCTCTGTATTTTTTATTTAATTCTGTCAAGAAAAGTGGTCTTCAAGAGAAAGATTAGGGAAAACCTGGGTATTCATCAGTGCATTTCAAATTTTTGATTGTTCAGTAATGCAAACAATATTTTTATCATCACAACTGTAATTCAGAAAGTGCTTAGAAAGTTAAATCTATTGTCAATACCAGTAAAGAATGAACTCTATTGTAAATCAATGTAATTTACAAGGCAGTATATTACACGGTGCTAGGCTACAGTCTAACATTTCTCAAGTGAAGACCAGGTAGCATGCTCATGAACCTTTGTATGGTCAGTTATTTACAGAGCAAGTTACTGCATCTCAATGGACAGCATACTACAATTCCACAAAGCTCAGCACTTAATTCCAAGTTCTTTCACTATTCTTATTCAAAGAGACAGACAGGTGTTTCCCTACCAAAATTTTGAATGAAAATTAAAATTAACTACTAATTTCTTTAAAATACAGATTCATAAATAATATATCCTTTTTTATACCTCTGGCCACATCTTGCAAAGGTGGGAGAAGAGTGGCTTCAAAATATTTTTTCATATAAGACTAGTCCTGCCTCTAAAAGGCTTGAAAGCTATGGACACCTCTGGTCTCACACAATCCAAAGGAACAGATATTCATATAAATAAATATCTTTTACACTGTTACAGCAGCTAAGGGAATAAGCATTTGAATACTGATACTCTAAGACTCAGACCAAGCTCAGAGATTACAAGAAGAAGCAGGATCAGGGATATCAATTACACATATCTTTGCTGAAATATGTTTACATATTTCTCTGGCTGCTCCACCACACAAAACTAACCACTAACTGTATATAACACTAACCACTAACGCTAACTGTATATAGTACTAAACATAGGCAATTTTGAGGTGTAAAAGACAAAATATACACTTAGAAGTCAAGACTAATATATATTACCTTAACAAGTTATTTTTTTTCTCATTTCAACAACATTAAATCAAATCCAATTGTATATACAGAAATAGTCTCTGAATTGCTTACCAAATATTTATACCACCACTCTGCACAGAACTAGAAAAGAGTATACAAATTTCTATTACGTTACATTTTACACAGTCTCCTGAGATTTAACCTCTAGAAAACATTACTTAAATTATGTGAGCCCATCCCTCAGTGAACAGGACTTTTTATTTATGCTGACTAGGACCTAGCAGCTCGAACTGTTACATAAATTCAACCAGCACCTTACTGCTTGCTCTCTGCCCTGCACAGAAATATTAAAACATATATGAAAGATGCATATGTAGGACAAACAGAATGGCAGATGCTGTATAAAGGTATTTCAGTTCAGAGAGTAAGCAACAAAGGAGTTATGTTCTTCCAGTAATCAAGCAAGACAGTATGAGTTGCCAAAATCTAACATTAAAAAAAGCACAGAAGAGAGGGTTGCAAGTCAACAGCAACTATCTTAATACAACTGTTTTAAAATATTTAAAGCTCATGATGTAGTTTAAATTAACAAACATAGCAGACAATATGCTTGATATCCCAGTGTGTCTTCCTTTTACTGGTGCACTTAATTGATTTATAAAAAATTTAAAAGCAAGCAAGAACACTTACTTGAAAAGCTTACCCCCCCTACACAGCAGTTGTATTATACAGCACTCTTAACATATGTTTATGTTTAAAGAGGACATATGAATATTCATCCCAACTGAGAGGAGAAGCAATTAAGTGAAATAAGAGCAGTCTCTTCAGGCCACCACATTTCAATGCATAAAAAGGTCAAGTGTTACCATCATTGCCTTTGCTTAGTCCTTCTCTTGCCCCTTTCATTTTGAGGAAGCACAATTATGACTTTCAGATTTACTGAACCTGAGCAATTTAAGATGGAATGCCAAAATTCTATTCTAATTTTTGTAAATTGAAACCAAAAGGCATGTTGCAGCCTATTTACAATTTCCTCTAAGCCCTCTTCAATACTGCTTTTAAAGAAAGCTTCTAAATTCTGTTGGTACAGGTTGCTTTGTACAAATAAGACCATGAACGTAAAATTGGTATTTAAAGAAACTCCCTGGATTCAACTCTGGTCTCCTGAACTGCATGTAACTATGAAACAAATGCTTAATTCAGAACAGCCCCTAGAATGTACTTCACTTGCTCCTAGCCTTTTACAAGCCATAAAATACAACTCCCATTTTTCACTTTGTACTAATTTAGGATGTTTACTGCACAGGAACAAAAAGATTAGAAAACACTAAATGGACCGAATAAAATAGCTATGCTAGACTATGTGCTTCACCAGTGTTCAAACCCCTAACAACAGAAAGAAAAGACTGATCAAAAAGTCCAGATGATGTTTGAAAGGATACTGCACAAGAAAACAAGATATATTAACAGGGGTATTTCACTTTCTGAAGTCTTATTGTTCCTGCCATATGGCTAATTCCTATCTTTAACATCTTATTATTTTATAGCTAATTCCCGATCATCAACAGCAAAACTGATCAGCTTCAGGCACAACGTCAATTTCTTTAGATTTCCACAAGTGAGCTTCAGGGCTGCTCACACTGGAGAAGTGCCCTTCATTCCTGTTGCAACACACAAGTTTTGTAAAGCATGGTGCAGTATGGACTTAAATGCCTTTGAGAAATCAAATATGATCACATCTCTGCAACTGTGACATATGAAATATAGGGACAGATCCGAGACATCATGAAAATCAAAGACTCACAAATTTTCTCTACCAACTGTTTTAATGGCTCACAACAAAAGCTGCCCTGTAGTATTGGTTTCAAAATGTTTTCTCCTTAGATATGGTATAATGATTAAATTCACAATGAAACTTCACAGTTTACAGTGGGTTGGATTTCTCCAGCCAATATATTTGTGTTATAAGTGTTCCTCCTTTCCTGTTAAGTGTTCCACTTTTCTGAAAATTAAGCAGCAGTGGCTACTACAGTATACCTGGTAACCAAGCTATGTTATCTGAGGCTGTAATTGAAGCAGATTGAGAGAATAACATATTCTTTTTCAGATGAACCAGCTTTGTTCTCTTCATATGTATAGGAGATTCGGTATTCTAAAAAGCCAGCCTGACAGGTATTTCCATAGGCCTTCAGAAATCTAATTAATACATTCTGAACTCTTTCAAATTAACATCTGGAAAATCCAAAGACATTTCTAAGCATGATTATTTCTCTTTTTAAAACTGCAATCACATCAGTATCAACATATTAGTATTTTTACCTATCATGCTAATTTCTAAATTGCCCATGAAGAGAGCTCCCTGAAGTCATGCCATGAGGACAAGATTTTTCAACCAATATTTTTAGAGTGAGCAGCAATTTACAGTATACCTCTTTAAGGGAAAAAAAAAATAAAAAGAGCCGTAGAATAATGACAGAAAGCAAAGGATGCATGCAATTGCTTCCACTTCAGTTTTTGAAAGTAATTAATAAATACTAAAAATGGAAAACCAAAAGAAACCCAAGGAAACCCCTACCATTCAAACTCCAACTGAGTATTTGGAAACACTGAATCCTAGTCCAAACAACACAAGATGATGGATCTTCTGAAATATGTTTCCAAAAAATGCATGCTATATCAATTAAAAATTCCAATTCAAACACGTAAGGCAGCTGTTTCTTGCCCTGAATAAAACACCTGTACAGCTGTCATCAGTGTTTGTAAAACAATATTTACTCTAATCTTTCAAAATCAATTTATAGGCAGAACTTCACAAAAAAAGTAAACTTAAAAGCCAAAAGAAGCACCTTACATCTCTCAGCTGTTGCTACTCTACACCATTTTATTGCTCAGCCACCATCCCCCCTGAACGACCACTCCTTGCTAGCATTGCCTCCTGAATTTCATCTCTACCTCTCTGCTTTTACATGTCTTCTTTTTTGTCCTGTTTTGTAAATGGGAACCAAAGCAACCTCTGCCAATGCTAAAAACCAAACAAACAAACAAAAAAAGCTAAGCTGTACCTTCTGTGTATGCATTTTATTATACTAAACAGGTGCATTTTATTTCTGAATATCAAAACATCAGAAAAATGCCCATTAGCTATCTCTGTATAATCACAAAGCTAGGAGAAAAAACAGCAACCCAGTATTATTCATTTGGAATGTAAAAGCAACAACAACAAAACAACAAACGAACAAAAACAAAACAAAAAAATACCAACTCATACTATCAAAAACTGGACCCAGTAAAGCCAGGTAAGCATTGTAGACAAACTCCTGAAAAAAGTGGAAAGTGATAAATTGTTGTACATCCATAGTTGCCATTTTTGTACAAATGGTAGCTCACTTGCCAAAAGTGTAACAGCACAAAGAGCAGGCTATTATAAGCACACATTTACAGTGGAGAGAAACCTGGCAGAGTGTCATGGTGGCAACACGCTCATTTCCTCTTACTTCCTCCAAATTTTAACAATAATCTTTTTTTTTTATTTATTTTTTAAAAAACAAGTCTTCTTTTTGTCAGTACATCTATCAAGGAGAGGCAAAGACAAGAACTGGTAGAGCAGTACCTGAAGATCCTCTTTTAAAGAACATGGACCCTAGAGTGTAGATGCAGCTGCTGAATAAGGTTAAGTCAGCTACCTAGCTGACTGCTGCTGCTGGCAGAGCTCCCAGAGAAATACCGCAGAAAAGTAGCTACAAAGAAGTAGAAGAAATGCACAGGCAATTCACACTAAGTTCGTATACAGGCACAAGGACTACTATCATTTATAAGTTCAAAGCCAAACTTGCTGAACTCTGGCTACACACGTGAACAGACACACACCACTGTCCCAGGCCTCACAATGGAGTTACACCAGCCATTGCTGAGGCCAGGAACGTGGGCTCTAACCAAGGCTGAATCAGCCACTCAGGATAAATTTCTTGGTAGCTGTCTGGAGGTAGAATGATGGACCAATTTTACAGACAAGAAAAAAAAAAAGTGGGCCTCTTTCTAACTGAAAAAAAAAACTCACAAAAGTAATCAAGTGTCTAGACTGCATTTTAAGACCTGCTTTATCAAATAGTTTTATTCTGTATCATTTTATTTTTTTTCCCATAAAAAAGCCATTTGGATTACTAGACTTCACTTTTACAACTGCCACAGGAACAGATTGCTGATGGCAAACTCAAATAAGACCTGTTAAGATAATTTCAAGTACTTTGCTAAAGGTTGTAGCCCCAGGCATGGTCTTCCTGAGTAGGTGAAAATCAAAGAATCTGAAGTGAAATCATGAGAGTTGAGAAGTGCATTTGTTTTTAACTACAAAACAGTTCACTGCACTCTAAAGGAGTAGCAGGCAAGATCAATACTCATACTTTAAGCTATGCAGTTACAATCCAAAAGCATTAGCTGAATCCACAGATCTACCTTACCCTCCCAGACTCACAGGTACCTAATCTAAACCACACTTTAAGAAGAAATTTAAAGTGTACGTATCAAAGGCAGGAAAATAATCAGTGTCTGTCCTATGCTACTACACAAGAGAAATTAGATCCTTGAGCAAGATATGGACAAAATAAAACACCTAACATTTTGGCCTTTACCACAGTCTTGCATGATGATGTCTTTACACAGCCAGAAGTCAAGATTCTGTGGCTGGAGAAAGTCTGAGGTCAGATCAGTATCTGAAAATGTGATATTAAAACTGTAAATATTTATGAAGCACGCATGGAGACATTTAATAAGGTGAACACCAATTTAATATTTACTGTATCTTGAAGAGAAATTGGCTTTCTTTCCCTATACCCTATTAAAAAAAGATAAATAGCTGAAAGCCAGAAAAGTTAACTCTTGCTGGAATACAAGAGAGTGGAAATATTTACATTTCACTGATATTATTCTTAATGTTCCTGACATCAAAAGTTAAATTCTTATGTATTTTGCTGTCTCTTAAAGGATTACAGTTTATACACGTTAAATGGTTTTCCTCTGAGGAGCACCATGGAATTATACAGCAAAATAAAACAGAAGACCTTTTTCACATTCATCCCAGAGATTAAGAATAAAAACCAGACAACTTTTCAGATGTGTCTTCACATGCACACCAACATATCACAGAGTTATATTTTTTTTTCCTGAAAAATAAGAATATAGTTAAACAAAAAGCTTTCATCACAATTTGCTACAACAAAAGTTAACAAATATCAGACCATAACTGCAGTACCAGATAAACAAAAACCAAGAAAGTTTTAAACGTACCATAGTTGCAGAATCCTTCAAAATGGCAGAGTATAAAAAAACGCACAACATTCATTTGTATGACTGGTAACATATTAGAGAAAAGAGGAAACAGACACAAGTTTTCTCATTTTCTCAGCAGCTAGGAAAAAAGCTCTGCAGATGTTTCAGGTGCTTCAGCTAACATGAAACATGCAGCAGAATCTAAGAAAAAATATCTTGCCAGGGAGTAACTTCCGCCCTTCCGCTATTCCTCAAATGTATCACTAGTATCACTACTTGTGCTAATCAAAACCCTGGCTCCTCATTTCAAAGAGCATCCCTTTTTTTTTCTTGCTCTCCCCAGCTATTCAGCATCAATCTCTATTTAGCATCTTCATGAGGCATAACATTTAGCTCTTTTTAGCATCAACTGGCATTCTTTCATGAAAAAGCCGCCTCTGTGACTTGGAATATGCCATTTAAATAAAACAGTCTAAACCAGAATATTTGATTTACACTTCTGTGCTTTTTTTGCACCTATACTCCAACCCTCAGTAATTAAAATGTGGGTTATTTTCAAGGGTTGCATTCTAAAATTGTAGTTCACTAAACTGTTTCCCAACTGCCACTTCAAACATATCTTCTAAAGAAACATCATTATAAAGGTCACCAACAGACAATGAAGTGCAAGTGGAATATAGAGACCATGGCACTGCCACCAAACCATCAGCGATAGTTATGTCCCCACCACTGACCAATTCCAGGAGAACCAGTTAATCCAAAAGTAGCAGTGATCACTTATCGGCTTATGTGGCTCTCACAACCATCCTGACATCAAATGTTCACTGTGACTTTATTTATAATGAGCTATGCTAGGACAACCATTTTCACTGTTAGAAACAGCTGAACCCCAGACGAGCAATGTTGTGGAATTTTTATTTGCGACACCCTAGAAGACATTTACATTAACAAAAGAAAATGCACAGGAACCCTCATCACTCCTTAAGCAAACTGTAACCATTACTTTAATCTTACAGTGGTTTATGTGCATCCTCATATTGAAAAGTTTTAAGACAGTATATTGCACATCTGTGACAGTTTTCCATTCAATTCCCTTGTATATAAAAAGATCAGCACCCAATTGTACAGAGAAGAGGAATTAAAACTCTTCATAAAAAAAAAAAAAAAAAAAAAAAAAAAAACAAAACAGTCAAATGAACACAGCATTTCTGAAAAGAATCAGAAGATACACAACTTTCTCATTCCCGGGCTTCTAGGGAGAAGCTTTGCCTTAATCTTTTTTTCTCTTTTTAAAAACATACAATTGCCCTTTTCACAATCACCTCTCCAATATATATTGTGTTGTAAGACAAATACAAAACCTGAAATTCTTCCACTACATTTCAGATCAAATTTGTAGCACTGGATTCAACAATATAAATTCTTCGACTAGCTATGGTTTGGGATTTTTTTTACGCTATCAAACTGCCCTAGGTAGGTTTTACCACTACTAACCTACATGGCCGTAGCTCAAACCTGCAGGTGCCAGTCTCAGCAAGTTAGAAAGTACATGTAATTGTCAATGATGAAATGAAATACTACATATAGATATATATATATCCGTACACACATATATATGTATTTGTATGAGATTTTTTTGCTTTTAAATAAAAAGAATGCCAAAAAAAATCAGTAAGGGCAGCATCATGCTTAGCAAGATTTAACAAAGCTCATATTACTGCAAAAAGGCCAAGTACTGCAAGAAAATTCTGGGGAGTACAGCACCCAAAATCGACTTCAGGTCCAGTATCTGAAACCAGTGGGAGAATGGCTAGATTTGAAGCTAGCAGCAAGACTTTAACTCTGAACTATGCAAAGAAATACTGTGTTTTAATTATATAAGTTTGCAATTAAAATACTGCCATCTGAGTGCTGGAACTATGATGGCATGCATGCCTGCCTCTAGTCCAAGTCCTTTCTAACAAAATACATTTTATGGAATGCATAAAGAATTTGGAACATTTCAGTCATTCTGTTACGAACTGTTCTTGAATTTGACGTTTGATGATTTTCAGAAAAAAACTCAGGCCTGAACTGAGACCTGAAAGAAAATGGTTCTGCAAGGTTTAGCCCTCATGATGGCAACTGTAGCAAGTGATAAACTGTGTTGTATAAAACACTGTCAATTACCTCAACAATATACTAAGTCAGTTGTATTATATTCTGTTTTTTTTGTTGCCAAGCAGTTTTAACCAAGTAGTAAAATATAAATCGTTACATGAAAAGAATACCAAGCATGTTTTATTTAGGAGAGTGATTATTTCTCAACTAAGTTTATCTTTCCCAAGATTTTCAGTCTTAAGGCTAATTTTATACATATGACTAGGTACAGCACTGACAATGCCATGTACCATCACTAGACATAGAACAGCTTTGCAAAATAGCTGACACTATCTCCAGTCGTCAGAGTTCAAATAAACTTCAGGTATTTCTTTCTAATCAAATTAATGACAAGCCTATGCTCATCACTTCAATCATGACTGTCACAGGATAGGTATAATATACACACCTTTGGAGTAAGCTGTCCTGCCTAGAAGGACAGTTGCCTTTATTTTAGCTTTACTGCAGCATTTAAACACTATTCTTAAGAAGAAAAAAATTATTAAAAAAACCCAAACCAATCCTTCCCCCCCACCAACAAAAAACCCAACCCCAGAAGTACCTAACCCACAGACATATGTGTTTAAATGTAGGAATGTTCTTTCTAAAGTGTCATCTGGATTTCACCAGTAAGCCACATAAAATGCTATAAAACTATTAATGAAATTCAAACTGTGTAAGAGTGTATGGTAAAAGTTTCTGTAAAATTGAACAGAAATCTGACATGATTTCTGGAGTGCAACATGACCTTAAAACATAATATAAACAAAGAAAAGGATTTTTAGATGCAAAAGACAAATACTGTGTAAACTAAACACATTTAGTTATAGCACAAACTACAATTTACAGATACACATTTCAGCTACTTTATATATTTATTAATCATTTCACAGTTCTAAATGCAAAATGTATATAGGCCAGTTAGACCAAAGACAATGATGGAAAAAGTTAATGTGAAGTTCTACACTGAGTACAGAGGTGTTAGAGTGGCTCAAGCTGTAGCAAGTCTTTCTTGTACTGTTTACTTCCAGGATCAGGGGTTTACTCATAGAATCTTTAAAACCTTCCCACCAGTGTAGTCCAGCATTCAAATACAGAAACAGAGGTTAAAACAAAAATGAAAAAGAAGTCATAAAAACAAGCCTATTCATAGATGCTATCTATTTATACCATAGGAGATAAGTCGGTCAAAGTGTCATTGCCTGATATCCTGCATTTGCTTTTCCAACACCCTAAGTTTACTGGTTTTCAAGCACTTAGACAGTTTCAGGCATATTCTAAAACTCTCCTCCTTAGCACAGTTCTTACCATAAATCTTCAGAGTTAATTATTTTTACATTATTTATACCTGAGTGCTCAGCAAGTCAGCCAGAAGTTCTTTTCCAGTATGAAAGTGAAGACTGCTTATGCTAGTAGGTATATACAAGAAAAACGTTCTAATCTACTTATGTTCTTCTGTTCTTGTGAGCAGACCCTTTTTTCCCCCCCACTTAATAACGCATCCCATAAGCCAATCGAAGGGAAAAAATAGTTTATAGTGCTTATTTTTCTTCTAGTAGCTACAGTGTGACTTCTACTTAAGAATTCAAATTGCATGAAGTACAACATCTAGAACTGCACATCAGTTAAGGCTGTCCAACTGCTACTGAGTTATTAGAGAGGAACTACCCATTTTAAAAACTTCTCTTATTGTCGCTTGTAGAAACAACATGGTTGGCACACTGTTCCACGACAAATCAAATTAACATTTTAAGAACCCAAACCAGCACTGTATTACTAAAAATCATTAAAATTGCACCACCTTCCCACTGGCAATAGCAAGAGGGCAAGCCACATCTCCAGTATGTGAGCAGTCTGTAGAAGTATATACATTGTAACCAGAGCTGATACTGTCTCTAGTTCATATAATTTAAGACACATGACTTCCTAAAAAGAAAACACATACTTATTTCCCTTGCTCTTGCCTCAATTTCAAAATATAGACGACAAAAACTCTTGCAATGAAGAGGGACAGAGTTGCCAAAAGAACTATCCTGCAATAAAATAAACATTAACTCTAAGCACAAAAGAGAAGCCAAGTGCCATACGAGTAATACCTGAGACTGCAAGAGTGTGTTTGTGCGTGCCCTAGCCCACTCTCAGCACAGTACTTCGGTACAAAACCACAGCAACGTGCAGCACATAAGGAATGCCTGCTTCCATCCTGAGCACAGAAAATATACACAATTCTCAAACACGGCGACGAGCTTCTGGGCCTTTGTACTCCCCATCCCCAGATTTAAAGCACAGCTCCACTAAGTGTTAAGGGCGCGCTGGCGAGGTCTGGGCACGCATGTAACGAGCAAGGAGGACGAGGTTGGCAGGAGCACTGCACGGCTCTACAGGAAGCCCCCCCCCGCCCCTCCCCTGCGGCCACTGCATGAAGTTGGCCGGGCATCACTCGCCCGGACGCCCGAAAGGCCTCCTTCTCGGCCTCCTCCCGCTCCCGCATGCCCTCGCCACTAGATCTACTCTCCGCCGACCAGTCTCCCCCAGCCTCACGGCGGAAGGAGGAGAGGGGAGGTGGGAGGGGTGGCTCCATGACTCTCTCCCCGCTCCTGTTTCCAGGGTCAGCGACAAAGTCCCGCTCCTGCCCGACTCGAGGACAACCCCCAGGAGCACCCCTCACACCGGATAGCACCCCCGCCGCCGTTTCCCCGTTCCCGTCCTTCTCCCAGCGGGAGAGGGCAGCGAAGACGCCGGACCCCGGGGCCCCGCCCGCTCCCCGACCCCGAGGGGAAGGAGCGGGTAGAGGGGTTACACACCTCGCTGTTAAAAGCTTTCACGGCCTCCATGTCGTGGTGGAGGCGGGAGCCGGGCGGCTTCTCTCCGCTGATAGCGGCCGAGCCGGGCGGGCCGCGGCCGAGAGGGGGGCTAATCTCGGTCTGTGTGTGCGTGTGCGCCTCGCTCAGGGGCCGCCAGGCCTCCTCGCCATGGCGGGTGGCGCAGGGGGCCGCCGCGGAGGGATGCGGGCCCGCTCGTTTCCGTCTCCTCCCGGTAGAGCGCAGCCTCCTCGCCCCGTTTCCCGCCCGGCAGCGGCGCCGACGGCCAGTCCCGTCCCGTCCCCCGCTCGGCCTCGCCGGCAGGAGATGGAGGAACAACGCGCAGTGGCTGCGG
>JBAFWW010054174.1:0-10399 GCA_036873685.1 Agapornis canus | reverse complement strand
GGGGGGGGGGGGGAGGGGGACAGGGGGAGGGCAAGGAAGAGAAACAAATTGCAAAAGCAAGTCTCACAATACTATGTAATAGCACCACCTGGTGACTTCAGTCTTGATAATAGGGAGAAAATAATCTGCATTTTCAGCTGCATAGATACAGATACCTCTTTTCCATCTGCTAATCTCAGAGATCTCTATTTTATCTAAAGGAGCTAATCTTCACTTGTGTAAATTGATTCCACATATAAACAAGATTAGAATATTGTAAAAATCGCACCAGAGTTAGAAATAAAGGGTACGTGCTTGTCTCCAAGAATCTTCTACAGACATGTACCTAGGGACCACAAGACCTTTAGGAAAAAAATGGATACTTATGCTTAATGCTATGACATTTTCCCCACTTGATCTTTGAAAAGAATTCAAGTGATTTATCTGACATAAATTAAGTGCACTAAACAGAAGAACAGTAAATAAAAATATATCAAGGCAAGTACCAAGCTTCCCCTTTTCCCTTGTGTTCCTTCAAATGCTTAAAACTCTGGGATATGTCCTTGTAATGACTTAACTGGCAATCTGCATGCAGAATTTTAAGAAGGTTCAAATGAGAGGAAGAATTGATTTAGTGCAGAAGAACTTGGCCTTGTGTCTAAAGAAATGGGATGCGATAGGTTAAGTTCAGCAAGACAAGTAGCTTTAAAATGTCATTATTATCACTTATTTGTATTGCAGTAGCACTTTCATAGCCAACCCAAAGACCAGAAAGTATTGTGCTAGGTTAGCACAAACCATGACTAAGACACAAAACTTACCCAGATTACCTTATTAAGTAGAGCATTCATAGATTTAAAATGCAGGTATGTGTACAGCTTTTATCTCATATACATCATAAAAATGCACACTTAACACTCTTTAAAATAATCTTTATTTTAAATAAAGATTTAAATAAAACACTCTTTAAAGTAATCTTTATTTTATTAAAATAATCTTTCTCTTTAATAAAATATTAAAAAAATAAACAAGGCTTTACGAGATAGAAATGTTGAAAAGAAATGACTACAATTAGTAAGAGGGAGCTATTCACTATAGAAATACTGTGCTATGCAGAACATAAAAGCAGAATTTCAGAATGACCTTGAACCTTTAGCTACCAAAACAAATATAACATGTTTGAAGGCACAAATAATATTGGAAAGTACAAAGTGATATATGGAAGTATAAAATGATATATGAAAATAATATCAAGACAATGGCTGGTTCAGACAATGTCTGGTTAAGATAAGATTCATTTTTCTCTATATTAAGGAAGAAGCATATAGGACAGGGCATACTTTCTGATTAGGAGAATTCAGAACCTAATTTTTAACAAGATGTGAAAGTTTTCAGAAAGCAACTTTTCATCCAGGACAACTTGCCTTTAAAATATTGGTTGAAAACACACAAGAGAAACCCCAACAGGATGGAGAAATCAGCTTTAAATTATCTGTGAGCAGTATTTACAATATCAGCCACTATGTTTCTACAAAACAACAATGCTCGTAGTAATAAAACTCAAGCATAGCAATAGTAATACTGAACAAGAAGACTGCATTCCAATTTTTAGAACAAACTAATATATTGGCAGACATCTGTTGACCTGTGAAAGACTAATTCTGAGCTAGTAATAGTTAAAAAGTCGGATCCATGATAGCACGGGTTCCTGAAGTTTACAAAGAAGAAATATCTTTCCTGAAGTACTTTCTTTGATTCCTAAATTTCTGGAATCTTGAACATACTATATAGTAGTGGAGGAGGCCAAAGGCTGTTGGGTTTGATGGCTTGATTGTTTGTTAGTCTTAAGACTTTGATTTTGCTTATAAAAATAAAGAAACTGTAGACAAAAAAAAACCCCACACACCACAACTGAATGAGAGAATAGAATGAAGCTTTTTCTACCAACTTGCGTATTTTATATGAATCTAGAAAAAAACTGCTGCTGTTTTAGATATCTTAGAGTGTATTATGCTTGGTCTGTATGTACCCTGCTAGAAAGACACAGGTTCCTTGTCAGCCCTGTGACACTTTGGCCAGCCTGACATGGATGCCTTGGATATTCCAGGGCACCCACAATAGCATAGTCTACATGTCTATGCTTAGGCAACTGAATCCCACCCTAACAAACAGCTGTACTCAAT
Organism: Agapornis canus; assembly: GCA_036873685.1. Taxonomy (NCBI): domain Eukaryota; kingdom Metazoa; phylum Chordata; class Aves; order Psittaciformes; family Psittacidae; genus Agapornis; species Agapornis canus. The sequence goes on along the minus strand of JBAFWW010054174.1, from coordinate 8,237 downwards.
CTAAGGAAACTTTTCTTGTAACACATTTGTTCAGACTGAACAGCAATAGACAAATGAACATATCAGTTGCAGCAGACTGTCATGTTTCCATTAGTGGGAACAGATTATCACCTGGGTAGGCTAAGATTTCTCCAGTGAACTCAGTGAAACTTTGACGACAGTATATTTGTACCACTAAAAAGCTGCCTGGGAAGTACACTGATATATTGTTTACTCTCTACAGAAATAGGAATCTCTCAGCTCATACAATTCCCATATTCAAAAAAAAAAAAGGGATCCACTTTTAGGCATGATGTCATGGTGTGCTAAGTGGCAGGGCTTTAAGAAGCACAGGAAAATCTCTCAGCCAGAAAGCAACAGCTGGGACACTATCAGCAGGAGAAGCTGGTATTTAGGATATACTAATATGTAAAGACATATTAATCTATTAAATTTGTCAGAGTAGGGAAATTCAGAAATGCAATACGGCAATTCTGAAAACAGAGGTAACCTACAAAGCTTGTACCATTAACTTTTCACAGGCATATATGAGAAGAAGCAGCAGCTACTGTAGATGAGATCCGCTGTGCAACCATATAAGTAGTACTCACATTCCTGAAGTGCATCTTATATCCACTAGCGTGAAAACACAAGGGACGATCATTGAGAGAAGATAGCTTTGGGATCCCTTATCTGCTGTAAAGCATGACAAAACACACTGGTGAGAAACCTTTACTGCTTATGGCAAGGTTTATTATCCTCGGCAAACTGCTATATGAAGTTTAGATCATAGATGTCATTTTGTAGGTCTTATGTGTCACACTGAACAACAGTCAAGTTTGGGAGCCATCATCACCTTTGAAGTTTCTGATTCTGCAGATAAATTAAAATACTTTAAAATAAAACATAAAGTTATGTATGAATAATAGTGTGACCAGCATGACTAGATCAACACGAAAGGAAGAAACTGCTGATCTTTCCTTTAATGAAATGCACAAAATGAAAAAAATCTGTCAAAGAATCCTTGCCATGTACTACAGACCCAGAGTTCTTGAAACGTATTTTACTGAGGGACAAATCTGCTCCATGAGGAAAATCTCATTTATCTTTGTCTTATGTGGACTTTTCTCAGTTCCAGGGTACAGCTAATGCAAGTAGTATGTATTTTGTGTAGAAAACAGATTTTATTTATACATATATGTATATACATATATAAGTATGTATATTTTTCCCTAAGAAAGAGGATTGTGTTGATTTAATACAATGCTAATGATGAATTTACAGGGAGATTTAACCCTGCTGGATTTCTTGTCAGCTCAAGTCACTTCATAAGTGTCTTAGAGACAGGTATGTAGGGTTCTGGTCTCCTGCTATACAACTGACAGCCTTGACTTACATCATCTCCCTGTGCTGTGGGACTTATATGCACCTCTGAGGGGCTTAGCTCAGGATCTGATGCTTTATTCTGTAAAATGGCTAAGGTCAAACAGTGACAGCAAAAGAGAAGGAGACTGAGAATGCACTTTTTAAGCTTTCCTTTGAGAAGGGTTTACCTATCTCAAATGCTACACCACTAAAAACTTCTAGCTCTTATTTATTTCCATGAAATGAAACACAAATGCATTTTAAGTTCATAAATATTTGCTTGTTGCAGAATATAATTTACTCCAACTACTAAGTTAGACTTGTTCTAGACAAGACTATTTCCTTTCCAGAAATATGTTTGCTTTTTATGTTTGGTACATTTTGATTCTGATTTGTAGTTGTACTTCCACTTTGCTGTTCTAGCCTGCTATGGTAATAGTTTTTCAAAGTTCATGAGAAAACATAAACCTGTTACGCCTTGTTTAACTTCTGAGTGTATCTCTGTTTCTTTCTTACTTAATATTTTCCGAAAATTACACTTTGAGTTTTGTGATGTGGTTTTAATTAACTCAGAATTTACATCAATTGTAACTTGAAAATCTCAACAGTGCAGAGGTTCATCGTATTTTCTACATAGCTGACAACTTATATTTTATTTGGCACTCTATTTTAGAAATAAGCAAGATCTTGAAGACTTGAAGATGTTCCATTACCTTCTGGTTTATTCCACACTACTCACTATGCAAAAATGATTTCTGATTTTAATTTGACTAGTGCAATCTTCCACAAGATTAATCATGTATGAATCTTCAGTGTTTTCTTACCCTGCCTCCCCACCCATTACTTGACTCAGAAACGTCTTAAATAAATTTCCATCAATAAGGATGTCAACATCTGTAATTGCTGATCAAGGCTGAACAGAACGCTTTGCAATATTAAACAGATCTTAACACTTCAGACAGGCACAAAGTCCTTTTTCTGCAAGATTTAAGGATTTTTTTATACTTCTCTAATTTTGCAAGCTAATTTCAAAACATGCATGTTTCTTGTTCATGAACTCTAAGTAATTGTCTTACCTGTCATTTACAATGAAGAAATTTTTTTCTAACATCTTCCATTTTACATATCCCTTTCTGCTTCTAAAGATTATGTTCAATTAGCTACATTTTATTTCATAATATGCATGTATAATTATATACACATATATATGCGTGTAACTGTATAATGTCCTACATCACTTCCATTTTATAACTATTCCTATCATGCAAAAAATTACTGGTTTGGGTTTTTTTTAAGGCATGTGACTTTATGCATGGCCAAATCATTTAACTGAGTCTATATTCATTGAATCATAGAACAGTTAGGGTTGGAAAGGACCTGAAGATCATCTAGCTCCAAACCCCCTGGCATCGGCAGGGATGCCTCACCCTAGACAGTGCCACTCAAGGCTCTGTCCAACCTGGCTTCGAACACTACCAAGGATGGAGCATTTACCACTTCTCTGGGCAACCTGCTCCAATGTCTCACCACCCTCACAGTAAAGAACTTCTTCCTAATATCTAAGCTGAACTTCTCTTGTTTAAGTTTGAACCCATTCCCGCTTGTCCTGTCACTACAGTCCCTAATGAAGAGTCCCTCCCCAGCATTCTTATAGCCCCCCTTCAGATACTGGAAGGCTGCTCTGAGGTCTCCACGCAGCCTTCTTTTCCCCAGGCTGAAGAGTCCCAACTTTCCCAGCCTGTCCTCATATGGGAGATGCTCCAGCCCCTGATCATATTCCTGAAGCAATCAAGCTAGAAAAACAATGGATTTACAGACCACCATTTTTATCTTGGCACTCTTCTTTTCCCCAGGCAATTCTGGCAAAAAAGCAGGAGACAGAAGCAATTTGAATAATACACATTGCTTGCTCCCACTTACATCTGGGCTCACACATCTGCTGTCTCCTTATACAAGAGCAAACTATATTGCTTACTTGGGATGTTATATAGCAGCAGTAAAGAAAAAAAATGGTGTTGGGGAAAAAAACAGCTTGACTTCTATGCCAGAATTGTTCAACTACTAAACTGATGATGATGACTGTGCATTCTGCCTGTTGCCACATAGACAAAATGAATAGTAACAAGAGGCCAAGACCAGATGGGATTTACACAAAATTTTCAATAAGGCATGGGATGTAGCAGCTGAACTAATGGCTGTGGTGTGTGAGCTCTTCCTAAGAGCCTTGGGTTTGGAGATATGGAAATTGCCCAGTAGAATGTTAATTTTCAAGAAGTGGTTCGGGGAACTGTGGCCCAGTAAACCTGGTGCCTGTACTGGGAAAAAGGTGGAAGCTAATAATGAGTAGAATCTGGGGACACAACAGTAGCTATAACATACTGATTGAAACAGTGTTTTTAAAAGGATGCCATATTCCACAAACCTAGTGGAGAAATAAAAATAAAAAGGAGGCTGGAGGGGGAACCAGCTGGTATTGCCTTAATGAATAACTAAAGCCACATGAGAAGGCGTATCATCTTTCTTAAAGAAGCTATATGTGTGTCGTTATATGAGATAGTTATGAGAACTGATACAGCCTGATAATCGTTGCTGCAGATATACAAGTGTCTCTGGGTGTCCAAAGTGGCTTGAACTGAAGCAAATCTCAGGAGCAGATTGAGGGAAACCTCACTCCAGCAGCTCTATTTATATACTGTTAAAGGCCAGCACAGCTATCCAGTACTGCCTCAATAGGTCCCATGTCCTCACACTCCTTATGTAACTCACATCCTTCCTAACCCCCCACATACCCTTGCCATCCTTCTCTGTAGAGCCTGCTAACAGGTTATGAAACAACTTACTTTATTTTAAGTCATTAATGTACTGACTAATGAATACCAGCATGTCACAAGACTCTTGTCTACTCAGCTCTTGGCCACTCAGCACCACCTGGTCAGCCATTCAGTCCAAAGCTGCATCTCCACTGGCATCTTTGTGGGTCCAAGCTGAATCCAGCTCTCTCAGTCACTGCTACTCTCCTTGTCATGAAAATACCTTGGAGGATAGATGTAGAAAACGGTGGCATTTGTGAAATGTGCTGTAATTCTCTAGTTTTTAAAACAAACAGATATCAATATTGTCTTCTTCCACATTCAACAGGGAAGACCCTGCACCAACCTTTTTTTAGCTCCCTTCCCTGTCATCCCAGCTGAAGCCATTTGAAGGAATGCCTGGATACTCTTGTGACAGCAATTCAGCAAGCCCAGGATTTTAGAGGAGAAAGTAACATGCTGGGTTTTTTAGCCTGAGAGCAGCAAGACTGCTCCAGCTCTGTGCCCTCAGGTCGTGTACCAAGGTTAGAGGTATATTCCCAGCAGGCACATGTACACAGAGCACATGTGTATACCTTGTGGTGAAATGGAACAACTACGCTCTGCACATTATTAAATATTCCACATGCACTATCCCCATATTTACAGGACTTACAAGTTTAATTTCAAAAGAATAATTAATGTGTGGCGTACAGAGAAATTATGGAGGGAAAGGGCAGAAAGCACAAAATCCTTAATACGATGGTGAGGCTGAAATTTGTACCTTTCATCCCTCCCAAAGGTCCGGAGCGTTCCTGTATGAACTAGAGCCCTGTTACCAGACTTGTATAATTGGAAATTGTTGAGTAAGTTGAGGACACTCATTTGCAATTATCAGCACCTCTGTAACTCATCTTCCAGCAAGGGGTTTGCAGAGAACCTGCTCTTTGCTTTCTAGTCTTGTCCTGCTTCACAATCAGCGTAATTAGGACTCAGTTTATGATCGCTAACAGTTTTTCAGAAGAAACCAACTCTACTCACAAAGCCAGTTTACACACCACTATTCACATACACAGTATTTTCTGTGTATTTCTCAGTCCATCACCCTGTTTCCCTCACAATCTAATGAAGGTCTGATAATAATTCTAACAGGCAGAACACATTTGCAAAAGGATCAGATCCCTCCCCATATTGAAAATACTGGATCTGCTGTTTTGGGAATGCTCATCTCAGCTGGCTCAGACCAGATATGTTTTTCTTCTTTGCTGTTTTGTTGTAAGACTTAGCTGCAGCAAGGCACTGCTTTGTATTGGGCGTAGTATGGTATTGCAGATAGAGAGGGTAAAGCAGTTGCCCATCCTGTTCTTTAGGATACAAGTCCTCACAGTCATCCTGTTAGACACAGTTGCAGTGTACATATGACCTGCAGCACTGCACAGCCAGAGGTTTGCTGTACTTGCCACAGCCGTTTGACCAAATCAGCTGAAATCCATGGGTGATGAGGAGTTGCCTGTCCTACAGGAATAATGTTATCTGTTGCAGCCAGTAAGCTTAAAAACTCCTTCAGGTGTCTGAGCTGCCCTGGTAGGTTGATAGGTTGGTAGGTCAACCTTGGTTTCTCTACTGATACAGATCTTGGAGCTATTGCAGCCCATGGGCTTTTGCAGCCCACATTTTGTAACTGCGGGTTTCAACTTCTCCATACACTGCAAAGTAGATAGGAAGGAGCCTGTGTGAAAGCAAAGTCATATCTTTACATTGGAATGTAAGCTATTTTTGAAGAAGGTAGCTACTATTTATAAAGTTTGCATCTGTGGACAGTAATGGTTTGGACTATGCTTAGAGAAGTCCACACACTCCCCAAGAAAAGATTACCTGCTTCAGTCAGAGGCAGGAAAAAAGCATCATGAAAGCAGGAAATGGGCTCCCCAAAAGCCCAAACAGTTATTTGTCAGGTAAGAGGGTTTCTGAACAAGGAGAACCTGCAGAGAACCTACGGCTTTTGTGTCTGTGGCACACATGAAAACAGGGCTGTCTACATAGTATAAAGGCTGCATGCTTATGTGCCATATTTCTATTTCTATGATAGCAATGCTTTTCACAGGTGGCTATCAATCCCACAGATTAATTTCTCAGGTGTCTGACATGTGATTCTGGGAACGGGTTTGGAGATATGGTGACACTCAACTAGGGTTGCAGTCAGGAGACACTGTCCTCTTAAGCTGTAAAATGCTCATCAAAGTCCTGATATTGAACTCCAAAAATAGTGACTACTTTTGACCTTGATTACATATCAGTGATGAAACAGTAATATACATCTTCATGTTACTGGATTAGTGCTGAAAAAATAGCTTTGGAAACTTTATATGCATATATTTTTGTGTGTGTGCGTGCGTATGTATGTTTGTACATGTACATATGTGTGTGTATATGTACATGTGCATAACTTGCATACAGTAAATACATTAATATGTAATATTTCACACATGTATCTAATAATCTTGGAAAGCCTATGAGGAACTTTTGAATAATACTAGTAAGAAGAAAACAAAGGGAAAAAAATTACTAACCAGCTCTCTATCACTGAATGCTGTTTTTCATATGTCATAAATTAAGAATCAGACCTTTTGAAAATGAATAAATGTTATGTATCCTAATACATAATCAAAAGTGACTGAGGCCAGTGTGGGCAAAGTTATTTGGGTTACCTTGGAGACTACATAGAAGTGGCTGCCTGACTTGCTTAGAGGATTCATGGGACCTTTATGACACAATATAGACAATAAATGACTATATGAGGCAGCAGGTTGTACTGCCCTTGCAATTTTGGTTTGCACATCACTTTCATAAATGAAACTTAAAAGTAGACCTCATTTTAGGTTGCAATGTTCTCTAAAATATGTTTCAAAGTGTCTTGAAGGACTGAAGATGTTTAACCTGCAAATTATCTTCTTGTAAATCATGCAGAAGATTTATTTCTATTAAGATAAATCTTCTACATGATTTAATAGAACAATCAGTGATTTCTGCCTTAAGGAAATCAGATGAAATTCCATGAAGAGAATGAAGCAAGATGTCTCGTTGCACCATTTTTACAGTGGCTGAAACACTGAAAACACCTTAAACAAGTTTTTAATTGAATGAATTTAAATAAATTAGAAAACCAAATTTAGAAAACCAATTTTTTAACCTAGAAATTAAGAATTCAGGATAATAATCAAAATACAAAGGTGAACCATTATTTCCTTGGGAAAATCTCTTAAAATGTTTATTATCTATGTGTTAATTATCTCGATAAAGGACTAAACAGTGATTACAAAGTCAAAGTGATAGAATTTCACATTTTGTGCAATTCTCTTTCACTTCGCACCACTTGAGGCATTTATTCTTCACTTTCTGCCTTGCCAATTTCACGGTTCTTGGCTCGGAGCTTGTTGACCTGGGACTCTGCAATGTCAGCCCGCTCCTCGGCTTCCTCCAGCTTGTGCTGGATCTTGCGGAACTTGGAGAGGTTGACATTGGACAGCTCCTCCTGGGGATACAAAGAGAGATAAAATAGCTTTAAAAATATTTAATAATTACAGAACCATAGAATCAAGTGGATTGGAAAAGACCTTTAAGGTCATCAAGTCCAAGATCACCAAGTGCTTTACCCCAACAGTGCCAAGGCCATTATTAAACTGTATCATGAAGGGCCTCTTCTACATGGTTTGTGAACACTTCCAAGGACAGTGCAGGGTAAAACACCAACACAGAATTCCCCCTCCATGTGGATGGAGACTGACTGTGCACTCAGTAATACTTACAGCCTCCTCAGCTTGTCTCTTGTAAGATTTCACTTTCATTTGAAGCTTGTCCACTAGATCTTGGAGCCTCAGAATATTCTTCCGGTCTTCCTCAGACTAGAGTGGTTGGCAAACAGAAAAGGAAGTGAATTACTAAATTTTCCACACCACAGAACAGCATTTATCCAGGATTGCATTGAAACAGCTTTGGGTTCTCTGGGATGAGGATGTGTGAGCCCAAGGACACCATCTGCCTTACCTGGAAGGTCAGCTCCTTCACCCTCCTCTCATACTTGCGCACACCCTTCACGGCTTCAGC